>CAXKVV010000157.1:0-35818 GCA_964058805.1 Schoenoplectus triqueter | reverse complement strand
GATGTTATCTACCAGACTAAAAATTTTAAACTAGAAAAATGCTTAAATTGAGCTCTGACATCGGTAATAATATTACATTGAATACCCAGAACTCTTGATTATCACCTTATCAGAATGGCAATTGCCCAATAATATTGTTATTAAATACTGGTTAATAGTTAGAAGTTGTTGAAAAAACAATCAATCATGTTCAATTGATATTTGATATCTTATAAACATTTTTTTACCAGAATATATCCAATTGAAAAACCATTTACACTCCCACTATTGAACATAATGTTTGTAACGAGGTGCGAATTAGTAGTAATTTATTTAAACAAAAAAAATAAAAGAATAAACTATGTGAGTACTAGCCTTAGTTCCTCTCTTGGGTCCGATAGGTGGTGGTGGAGGTGGCTTTGTGGCTGTAGCCGGTTTGGCCTCGCCTTCTGCTGCTGGTGGTGCTGGTGTCGGTGCAGCACCCTCCTCTGCCCGGACCACGACTCTCCTATTGTTTTGTACTCTCTGAAAGCTGACAAAATTTACGCGCGGGGAAGATGTGTTGGTACCGGCCACGCATGGCGTTAGCACGAATCTGGTTGCAGCTGAGGTCATGTTGGTGATTGCCATGCAGCTCGGTTATTGGAATACACACTGCACTGCTCTCGTCCCCCAGGTGCCTAAAAATTTAGTTATGAATCCTCTCTTTGTCTCTCGTTTGGATTTAGCGTGAAGGATAGTACGGCGTGTGGTGGCCTCAAATTTGATGCGAAATCCCCAGCCAGAGTAAGGGCCTTGGAAGTGATTCCCACCAGTACATTGTTGCCATGTGGCTCCTTATCCTTTTGATGTGGATAAGCTGATCTTTGCTAGTTTTTAATTGTAGCCGGACGGAATCATTAAATTTAGATCATCAGAAATCAGATGCACTTATTATCATTACTATAAAAGTTGGGTGCATTATCTAACTTAGTCTATAGAATAGCTTTAGAATAATCTCCGTTAACTTCCCTTACTTTTGTAAAATACTATGTATAACGCTTTTTAAAAAAAATCTTCTCACTTCTCCAAAAGAAATATTAAAACATTAATTGAATAAAGGGGCTATACATTTTTTTTCGGATAAGAAAAAAAATATTGCTATATAAAGGTGAGACTTGTATTTGTAATTTGCAATAAATTTTGATTGTGAGTACGTTTTTCTTATTATTTTCTCAAAGCAATCATAAAATAAATTTGGAACTGGGCATCTCTACGGAGCAAAGATTCGGAATTATTCGAAGTTGAAAGAAGCTAATAGATATTGTGCTGTTGATTTGAGAACTAAAGTTTAGTCTAGAAGCTAAGGTAGCATGTTCTGTCTCGGAGATCACATATTAAAAACATAATTTCTTGTTGAAATTTAGAATTAAAAAAATGACCTCCGTATTTATTAAAATGATAAAAGAATATATTTTTTATCTTACAAACAGTTGTATATAATAACATTTTACAAAATTTGTCTGTAGTTTTAATTCAATCAAAAGTCAAAAGTCACTAAATACAAGGGCGGAGCCAGAATTTTGACGTAGGGGATCAAAAATTAATGTTTTGGCGGGGTCAAAATTTGTTTTTTTTCATTATAAACATATTTTTCTAATTTTTATTTTAAAAAATTATTGGGGGAGGGACAACTGACGCCTGGGCAAGGATGGATCCGCCGCCCCTGAGGCCCTGACTAAACATAAACCATTGTAAATTTCTAATCAATTGATCAAAAAGGAAATTTTCATTAAAATTTATTATTTCTTAATTTTCATGATATTTTGAATACCGAATATTCGGTAAAGTCGAGTTGAGGGCTGTACAAACAAATTCAGCCAAGTTTCAACCTTGCAAAGGATGATAGTGACATAGTGTATACATTATTAAAATCATAGTTCTAATAATCTTTATAATAAAATATCATACAAAATTAAAAAAAATAAAAAAATCTTAAAATAAAAGTATATTGATAGACGTATTGTTAAACTTATATATTAATTATATTTCAAATTTCATATAATTTATGTATGACTTGACAATACATCGAAAAATTTTCAATTGCAACCACTGTGAATTGTACAAAATTTTATTGTAGTATGACCGTGCCCATTTTTCTAAATGTGACATAACCAGCATGGTGTTTATCAAGAATTTGTTTAGTAGTGAGAACCAACCTTCGGTTTGATGACACAGACAATGTTTTTCAAGTGTGAAGTCCCAGATTCGAAACTCATATGAGTGATCTTTTATAGACATTTAAAATTGATCTCCAAAAAAAATGTTTGGTAGCATGAAAGAACGTATTCCCTATTTGGTGCATGCACAACAACCATTTCATGAGTTTTGTAGCGTAATCATGGGCGATTTTCCTCCTTGGAACAGGAATGAGTTCAAAAATGTCAGATTTAAGAAAATTGAAGCAAGAACACCAAGTTATTGAAATTTTCTTCGGTTCTCACTTTCTTCCGAGGCAATCAAATGCAAAATGTTTGCATTTAATTTTTGGAACTGGCGAGTTGCTTTTGAACTTCGTTTATTGTCCGCTTCGATTGGGCCTCAATTAAACTGAAACAATTTTGTTACCACAAAGCCCATAAAAGATAGTTCAAATAGCCCCATCAGCATTGGCCCATTGGGCAACTATTATGAGACCGTAAAAAAGCTTCAACATCTCAAAAGAACAAAAAAAAATGACCAGCTGAGGAAGGGATTATATAACAAAATTAATGGTATAAAGAAAATGCAAATGTTAGCCAGGTTTCAAAGATAAGCAATTTACAAATTAAGCTACCATAAGAAAAATATCCTTTAACAATTCAACTAAATAATATAGGAGGCATTAAGATCGGAATTTGTACAAAAAACTTACGAGCCCTCAAGTTCTCTGTTCCCTTTTAACTTTCTTTTCATTTTTTTTTTCTGAATCCTTTCAGCATTTCTTTTTTACCATTTTATCATCAGAGTTCCAATTGCATGGCAGAGCAGAAATCCAACCCAAAGGAACCAATGCAGCAAAAAATTGTACTAAAATCCCGAGAGGCAAGTTCGAGTAATTGACAGATGATACACCTATTAGTGAAGACAATCCTACCCCAAGAAAACCACTCACTATTGAAGCTAAACACAGACACGAAGCAAAAAAAGCAAGTAATGAACCTTCGCAACCTCTCGGGCATAGACTTACAAAGAGGACAGTGAAAGGTAGAATCTTGAACTGCGCTATTGCCTCAGCCAGTGCAGACAAGCTTAGAACATAGATTTTGTTTGAAATACCAAGGGAGATGTTGATTTGTTTCAGTACTAACAGGTCTGATAGAAGAGCAAATGCATACATTACTTGAAGTCCAGTTACCAGCCTCCTTAACGAGACTTGTTTCAGGTTGTACAGCAAGGTAGCAGATATCACAAATAATTGGCCTATAACTTTAGATAAACCAATAATTGAAGGATCGAGGTTTAATATTTGGGTCTGATAACAGAACATTGATCCAGACAGAAGCGGGACAAATGCAACTGAACCAATTATCCAACAAAGAGGGTAGAGTATTTTCTCTTCACCCAGTGCTTGTAGAAAGTTGTAAATCTGGCTTCGCAAATTGTCCCGAAGAGGTATTTTGCCAAGAGGTTTTTTAACTAATGTTCTCTCTTTAGAGCTCAGTGAAAGAGAGAGCTGTTGTGCAAGAAAGATAGAGAAGGTCAGAAACAGGAGTTTTGGGTCACGGGTGTATAACAGGACATATCCGCCTGATAAGTTGCCTAGTAATGAGCCAGCCGATAGAGCAATAAAGGCATACGACTGTAGTTGACCAGTTTCGGTAGTTCGGCTGAATTCTGTGACAAGGGCATCAGTTGCTACTTCTGTAACTGAGGCACCGACATTGCTTAATAATATGCATGCCATCTGAGTCGGAAATGTGTTGGCTGATGCAGGCATGAAGGCAAGTGCAGCCCAAGAAACGAGCTGGAGACCAACTGCATATATAAAAAAGTTAGCAAAGTTGCTCTATCTGGAATAGCAAGGGGGTGGGGTTAAATTTTATCTTGAAATTTTATGAAAACCTTTGTACTTGAATTGAGACTAGTGAGAATCAGAGGATACCGTGCCACAACTTAATTTCGGCCGTTCAAATGATGATTCCATCTGTTATTTTGTTCTAATTCACAAGCAACATAATTTTTCTAATTGTATCATAATCAACTTAATCTGCACATTATATCAACTCCTGATCTTTTCTGAATTAATGGACTCACAGAATTATCAAATTTTATGGACATATTGCTTCGAAATGGGTGCAAGGAGATATTGTGGCAACTTGTAGTATGAAACGAATATCTAAAATTAAAACTATAAGGAGGCTTAGTTTAAAACCCATATTTTTGAAATCCAAACCTGCTGCTTTCAAGACCTTGAAAAAGGAAGCCCCACATACCTGATATATCTGGTATGAATTAGATGAAATCAGGAAAATTGAATTGACAATTCACATATAGATTCTACACTATTATCTTCACTGCATGTGAAGAGTCATATAAAAGCACACCTCTCAGGCCTCTTCACCGCACGGACCACAAAGGAAATACGTTTTATAATATGAGACATAATTAAATTGACATATTCTAGAAGGACCAATGCACCGTAAATGTTTCCAAATTAAAGGAAGCTGTAAACACTGTTGTACCAAGACTGATTTTTTTTTTGCGACAGGCATAACTTAGACATACCAGATGAAAAGGAATAAAAAAATACCAAAAATAAATTGTAAAAATGGGAAATTAACAGAAAGAATTAACCTCCAATAGAGATGTAAGGAAGCCGGTGAGCTCGACCGATATATACCGCATCCGAGATGACACCAAAGAGTGGCTTAGCAACCATCGGCAAATTGCTCATGTTCTGTACCAGCTGGAGTGTACCAGGACTCAGCCCGATGCCCTGCGCCAGGTGGAAGTTCAACCCGAGCCACGGAAAGCATCGGAAGCCCTGCACCCAGTACCCGAGCCCACAGAGGGTCCACATTCCCAGCGTCGGTATCAGACGATTCTCTTTTGCTGGTTTGGGGACATAGATTGGGTGACTTGGCTGGCTTGTATTTTTGGCACTAAAGAATTTGTGAGTGGTTCTTGTTTTTGGGTCTGGAATGGAATTGGAGATTCGTACAGGGGTAATAGGTCTGGTTTTGGGTTCGTAGGTGCGAAAGTGGGGGTTTGGAAACGGTTTAGAGAGGGTAAACATTGGTGCCAGAGGTGGTGGGAGGAAGACGAAGTGTTGTAAAAAATAAAGAAGGCAAGAACGGGCGGAGAAAGAGAGGAATCGAGAAGAGTGGAGGTAAACTGGGACCTTTGAACTGTGATCAATAGGTGGTTCCTTAATTTTGTTGTTAATGGGTAATTGCAACAGAGAGAGTGAAGTCGCTTTCCAGTATTAATTTTTTCATTTGTATAAATGATGTTTTGCGCTTCCTGCGGACGGAGGGGACGCAAAGGAGAGTTCTGGAAGACGAAAGTGTATTATCTATAGCCCCTTCCAATTCTATAAAATTGTAAATATCTTAATTTCAAAATTCAGCACTCCCCTACGGTTAGGAAATAAAATTAGTATTTTCAGACTAATCGTACCTGTAGCCTAACCTGAGAGAAACTCTGGCAATGTACCATACGAATATATATACGGTTTAATATATGAATTATATAGTGGATATATATTTAATTTTTTTTTAAAATATTTAAATTAATCATTTATTTTTAAAAAAAATAATAAAAAATAAAAAATATAATTTTGAATTTTTATATAAAATATATCATATGATTAATTTCATAAATTAAATGCAATAAAAAATTTAAAAAAATATCACACGTCATTGAATATGTGAATGTATATTTATATATATATATATGTGTGTAGTATTACACTGTATAAAATATAAACGGACCTGACATAAGACCGCAGTTTAAAACAATATCGAGAATAATGATTTCAAAAGAACCAAGTTAAAAGGGTTCTTTTATAAATATGCATCATTTTACGGTTCACGGTTGTGCCGTCTGTCCCTCTCCCATTGGCATTGAGCACGACTCAGAAGTCAGAATTCAAGCGGAATGAGTACAAATGAGAATACCGGATTTTATATGCCCAAGTTTTATGTTGTATTCCATAATATGAGCAGATAAACATTATTAGGACAATTAGCAACTGAATTGAAACACCTATTTTTTTTTATAATACATATCTCATGAATTGTAATACATAACCTAGGTCATTATATATTTATAATACATAACTTAGATCATGAATTGGACATCTAATCTGTTATGAATTAGCAACTCAATTGAAACGCCTATTTTTTTAATAAAGTTTATTTCAACGTATAAAATATATGATGAAGAACCTTTAATGGTTCATAAGTATACAAACATGAAAAAAAAATTAAATACATTTTTTTTTTACAATTTTCACTTAATATTTTTTTGTAAGTTAATTTTGTAAACCACACGACATTGTATAATTCAACATGACACGTAAAGGATTGTTAATTTTATCTCCTATTACAAACCAACAAAGTCGTAAGAAAAAATATCATTTTAGTGGAAGATGAGATAAACATGATCGGTTGGTATTCTATCTAAAACTTGCTGTTAAAGTACCACCTAATATTTATAAAGTTTTAATACTTTATTAGGTCATAATTGTTTAAAAATCATGATTTATTTTTTTCCATATCATTTCATCTAAATTGTAGTTTGAAAGCAGTAAACTGGTTCTCCAAAGTTTTGATTTCTTCTATATATGTATAACTAAATGATATTATAACACGTAATAGTGCATTTAATTTAGTAGTTATGAAAAATTAAAAATGATATCAACAGTATCATTTAATTTCTTTAAAAAATATTTCAAGTTCAACTTGTTATGCATTTTTAGTGAAATTTACTATTTTATTTACACTACAACAATATTATTATTAAGTGATTATTCTTATCCAAAACTAACAAAGCCGAGAAAAAAGTATCATATAAGTTGATTATGATAAGCCTAAATAGATATGATTATGATTAGAACTTGAACTAAAAAAATATGATTTTTAACATTTTAACAACCATTTTTGGAGTTTTTAGTAAGTCATGGTTATCCAAAATTTTGATGTCTTCAATCATTAAATAAGTTGGTTCACTTTAAATCCTACCATCCATGGTAAAAGTTAAACATCAAATAGATGTAATTCAATCATTTTGCTTAGATAAAAACTTCAAACTCCATTCGACCGTCGTTGCAGTTTCCATTTAAGATTTTTTTTGAGATAAATTTTCAATTAAGAATGTTTTTTGAGTTGATTAATAAATTTAACGGAATGGCAAAATTAACCATTATAATTGAACGACGGTTCGGTCCTTTTTCTTCTGGAAAATATTTCTCAGATATCAAACTCTTATTGATATCATTAATGTGTATTATAAATCTTATACATTTTAAATGATTTATAATGAACATTAAATTTTTTTAATGTGTATTTTAATGACTTATGATAAACTTACTCTTATATTCATCTTAGATTTATGACATACATTATATGTTTTATTATACATGTTATGTGACTCATGATGTACATTAGATTTAAGAGTCGTATTATGGTGCTTCACGAAGCACTATGGGGTCAGTGCTTCAGATTAAAATCTATAATTTCAGATCAGAAATGAATGATACGAATCGTTAAATCTAATCTCCATGTCAAAATGTGTCAGCAAACCAAAAAAAATATATATTTTTTAGAATTTTTTTGTTATTTTTTCTGATGGGAGAAAATGATTTAATCTAAGAATTCTGATTCATCTAAAAATATTAATTTTCTCATCATAAAAAAATAATAGAAATATTCTAAAAGATATAAAATTTGGATTGCTAGCACATTTTGTTAGAAATTAGAATGAACGGTTTAAATTATTCATTTTTTATTTGAAATTATATATTTGAGTCTGAAACACAGACTCCTACGGTGCTTCGCGAAATACCATAACACAACTCTTAAATTTAGTATGCATATTAGACTTATAATGCATATTAGATATTTTATTATGTATAATATTATATTATTTATGATGTACATTAGAGTGAACTATGAAACATATTAGATACATATTATGCGATTTATGATGCATATAGACTTATAATGTACATTGGATTTACATTAAAGTTACTTATGATGTACATTAAATTTATAATACTCATTAGATGTATGATGCGTATTAGATATCTTATTTATGTATATTAGGAGACTTATGATGCATATTAGCTTTATAATGTACATTAGATGTCTTATTATGTATGTTAGATAACTTATTATATATGCATGCATATTTATAAAACACACAAATAGTATCAATTATGGTATGTCATGAAGTTGTCAACTCCATTATTTTCTTATCCAAAACCAACAAAGTCTTGAAAACAGTACCGTAAGTTAATTTGGAATTGAGATGAATGATTTGATCCGTACATACTGCATAGTACTCAGAATTCAGGACACGTGATTCTGTATTATTTGGCAATATGCGCAACTAAATGAGAGAGAAAATTACCATAAATACATAAGTCCATTTTTTTTTCTTGGAGATTATAACAAGTTAACAACACTAGTTATTCCTCAATATAATCAACCACCTCTTAAAACCTGTATAATTTATTTCTAGATAGATCATACGGATTTCTTTTCTTTTCTTTTTTTGAGAGGAATAATAAAAAAAAGTTTACAGGATAGCTGAAAGCCTGAAACTAATTTAGTGGTGGTAAGAATAAGGGTCGATAGTCTGGATGGAAGTGGGCCAGGCCTTTCTCAGAAAATTTATTTTTTTCCAAGTTCAGACAGGCCGAGAAGGTTTCAAAAACGTTATCAACCCAATAATTCAACTGGGCCAGGAGCTCAGGACTATGCATGAAGCTCTCTGTTTAATTCATTATTTTCAGAAGCAGAGCAAATGGAATCTGCCACAGTGACCTTCTGGTAATCATGTTTCAGTTATTTTTACTTTAGAAGTGTACTCTTACAGTCTTACTTGAAGAGAAGAGCAGCATTTATTCAACAAATAACAAGTCTTCTATTTCACTGCATTGAATTTGCATACATATTACATAGTTGATGGATGCTAGATATGCTTAGTAGAAGAATCACGGAATCTGGATCTGATTAGATTCCTTAATTCAAATTAGAAACCCGGCCTAAACATCTCTGTTCTGCACCATCTGTCAAATGAAAGTATACACACTCATTTAGTTATTCTTCTTCTTGGAAAAAAGCCATCTTGAAATTTCTTTAATACATGCAACCTGTTAAATAATTGAGATGAAAACTGAGAAAAATATAAATGCGTAAATTATTTATCATCACAAGACGAACATGTTTAAACTCCCCTTGTCAACAAAAGGAAACAAGAAATGGAAAGAAAGAAAATAAGAGAAAAAATGAAAATGAAAATAGCACTCATTATTTTCCTCTCAGCTGCTAGGCTTCCAAATCAGCACTCCTAATAAACACTGCATCATTCAATAAGTAAGAAAATGAAAAATGATTCAACACAAACACACTTCTGCGGATGGTCACACTGACACACTTCTTCTACCAAAATACATCATATTAATTTCCGCCACTCATCATATAATGACAGTCTCCTCAATTTCATATATCTTAGCAGGCGCAACAGTGGGGCCATTGTGACAGTGACCCAACCAATATAGCTATGCTGTGTGCTGCGAAAAGCTTTTCCCCATCCTCCCATAAATAGCCCGTGGGGCCTACTACAAGGCCTCTCCCCAAATACCCCATCAACAAACTCTTTGTTGGCGATTGAGGTGCCTTACAGGAATTTTATTTGTTACAAATTCGCTATGGCAACCAGCGAGGTCAGTGAGGTCAGGTGAAGTATCAGTGGGAGTCCTTGACTCCCCTCATCCATGATCTAATGTGGATTTGAATCGGTTGCCATAGTTTTTTATGATAGCATTTTACTGTAATTTTTTTGTTCTCTATGAAAATGTGACCCAACAACATGTAAATAAAAGCACATCCTTTATTATCAAAATCTGAGCCATTATGATTGAATTTCACCGTTCAAATTTAATAACATATAATAACTATGACAGCAGATTGGAATCCACCATCTGATACTAACTTCTATTGGTGAGGTTTTTTTTTTCGCGATGGATTGGTAAGATCTTTTGGTGTACTGATTGCTCAGATCTGATGTGATGGAACCGACAGAAAACTACTCTTTGTTTTACAAAGGGGTTATAGCGGTCAGACGTTCATTGAATAATAATATGTATATAGAGTGAGATTATAGTGTTTCGCAAAGTATAAGATTTCTCATATTTCGTGTTCGTATCTTGAATTTAAAGGTTAAAACGTTCGATTTAAACTGTTGAACATGATCTTCATATTGAATTATCTTTGGAGATCAAATTTTATATTTTTTTGAATTTTTTGCTATTTTTTAAATTAGTACAAAGTTTGTTGGTCTAACGATTTTTGCACCATCCAAAACTAGCGATTTTTTACCCACCTAAAAAATAGTTCAATATGAAGATCATGTTCAACGGTTTTGACCGACCGTTTGAACTTTCAAATTCGAGACACGGACGCGAAGCACTATAGTCTCTCTCTCTCTCTCTATATATATATATATATATATATATAGAGTGAGGCTATGGTGCTTCGCGAAGCACAAAACCTCCTGTGCTTCGCGTCCGTATCTCAAATTTGAAAGTTCAAATGCCCGATCCAAACCGTTGAACATGATCTTCATATTGAACTATCTTTGGAGATCAAAATTTATATTTTTTTGATTTTTTTTTCTATTTTTTAGATGGGTACAAAATCGCTAGTTTTGGATGGTGCAGAAATCGTTAGATCAGCAAATTTTATACTCATTTAAAAAATAGCAAAAAAATTCAAAAAAATATAAAATTTGATCTCCAAAGATATTTCAATATGAAGATCATGTTCAACGATTTGGATTGAGCGTATGAACTTTCAAATTCGAGATACGGACGCGAAGCACGGGAGGTTTTGTGCTTCGCGAAGCACCATAGCCTCACTCTATATATATATATATATATATATAGAGTTTGGCTACGGTGCTATGCGTAGCACGGATGACCCGTGTGCTACGGACCGTTTCTCCGTCTTCAAAGTTTAAATGATCTATCCGACTGGTCAAAATATTTTTCATATGAAAATCTAGTTGAAAATCAAATTTTATATTTTTTAGGGTTTTTTTACTATTTTTTAAGATAGTTAAAAATGACTCATTTTGAATGAATCATAATAATTAAATCAAGTGATTTTCTATCTATCTTAAAAAATAGTATTTTTTTTTAAAAAAAATATAAAATTTGGTCCCCAACTAGATTTTCATATGAAAAATATTTTGACTGGTCGGATCGACTATTTGTACTTTGAAGACGGAGAAACGATCTGTGGCACACGGGTCATTTGTACTATGTGTAGCACCGTAGACAAACTATATATATATATAGAGAGAGAGAGAGAGTTTGTCTATTGTGCTTCTAATAGCACTTCGGTCGAAATGCTACCGGTCCAAATTTTAATTGTTCATTCTCAAAATTTCAATTTAAATAGCTCAATAAAATCTTTATATCATAATCTTATAGAATATTAATTTTATCATATTTGGAATTAGTTTATTATGTTTAATGATCTTTAGAAACTAAACTTTTTTGACATACAAATTTTATTATTTTTTATTATTTTAAGGCTATCTTTGAAAAATCATTAAGCATAGTAAATTAATTTCAAGCACGATAAAAATTAGTATTCTATAAAATTATGATATAAAAATTTTATTGAGTTATTTAAAATAAAATATCGAGCATGAAAAATTAAAATTTGGACTGGTAGCGTTTCGGCTGAAGTGCTACTGGAAGCACAATAGACAAACTATATATATATATATATATATAGAGTGAGGCTATGGTGCTTCGCGAAGCACAAAACCTCCCGTGCTTCGTGTCCGTATCTCGAATTTGAAAGTTCATACGCCCGATCCAAACCGTTGAACATGATCTTCATATTGAACTATCTTTGGAGATCAAAATTTATATTTTTTTGAATTTTTTTGCTACTTTTTAGATGGGTACAAAATCGCTAGTTTTGGATGGTGCAGAAATCGTTAGATCAGCAAATTTTATACTCATTTAAAAAATAGCAAAAAAATTCAAAAAAATATAAAATTTGATCTCCAAAGATATTTCAATATGAAGATCATGTTCAACGGTTTGGATCGGGCGTATGAACTTTCAAATTCGAGATACGGACGCGAAGCACGGGAGGTTTTGTGCTTCGCGAAGCACCATAGCCTCACTCTATATATATATATATATATATAGAGAGAGAGAGAGAGAGAGAGAGAGTCTGACTATGGTGCTCTGCAAAGTACAGAGACATTGTGTATTTTGCGCTCTATTTTTAATTTCAAGTCAGAAATAATTGATCTGAACCGTTCAATCTAATCTTTATATAAAAAATCTATTAGTAAACTAAATTTTATATTTTTTAGAATTTTTTGCTATTTTTTCTGATGAGGAGAAAATAACTTGATCAGAGAATTCTGGTTCATCCAAAAATGACTGTTTCCCCCTATCTAAAAAAATAACAAATAAATTCTAAAGAATATAAAATTTGGTTTACTAATAGATTTTGATATGGAGATTATATTGAGCGGTTTGGATCGATCATTTCTGATTTAAAATTAAAAATAGAGCGCAAAGTACACAACGATCTTGTGCTTTGCAAAGCACCATGGTATATATATAAATATGAGTAAAGATACCGTGAGCCTCACGGAGGTCTTCCATGAGCTTAACTCAAAAAGTATATTAAATCATCTCTAAATTTTAATTTATCGTGCTCATTAAATTTTTTATTTAAAAATCTTATGGGATGCAAAAATTTAGAATATTTTGAGCTTTTTAAGTTATGGTTTTTGATTTTTAAAAAATGAGCTCTAAAAATAATAATAATAATATATTCAATCTTTCAACATCATTTTTAAAAATTAAAAATGGTGACTTAAAAAGCTCAAAACGCTCCAAATTTTTGCATCCCATAAGATTTTCATATAAAAAAAATTTAATGAGTGTGATAAATTAAAATTTGGAGATGATTTGATATATTTTTTGAGTTAAGCTCACGGAAGGCCTCTGTGTACTTTGCGCTCTATTATTAATTTTAAGTCATAAATGATTGATCAAAACCGCTCAATCTAATCTCCATATCCAAATCTATTAGTAAACCAAATTTTATATTTTTTGGAATTCATTTGCTAATTTTTGGATAGGGGGGAAATTGTCATTTTTGGATGAATCAGAATTCTCAGATCAAGTCATTTTTCTCCTCACCAGAAAAAATAGCAAGATTTTTTTTAAAAATATAAATTTTGGTTTACTAATAGATTTTAATATGAAGATTAGATTGAATAGTTCAGATCGGTCATTTTTTACTTAAAATTAAGAATAGATCGCAAAACACACAGCGCCTCTGTGCTTTGCAAAGCACCATAGTCAGACTATATATATAAGAATATTATTTTAAAGTAGAAAAAAATCCATTATTGTACACAATTCTTTTAATTTATATCTAAATCAATTATAAAACCTCTTAAATTTATAAACAAAAATAATTTATTATTTAATAAAATTATATATATATAATATAACACGTTTTTAAAATGGGTGGTTGATGATACCGTCAATACCACTAAGGTTGTAGGTTAAAATTCCTTCATATGTTGAGAAGGAACATTGACACCTTAAAAGAATAGGATGTCGAGCCTAACTTTTAATATAAAGAGGGCCTTCAAAAAAATAAAAAATAAAGATATATATGACATGTATCAGGTGCTAATAGAATTGTACTCTAAAATACACTTAAATATTGGATTTACAAGCACATAAACATAACAATTATAGATAATCAGGGATTGGTCCACATTGATAATTTTTTACACTAAGTAATTCAATTTTCAATTATCTAAATAATAGATAACACAGTTGATAATCTACCCAAACATCGCACTAAACTAAATATAGAAAGTAAATGTTAATCCTAAATTAAGACAAGTAAATATAGAAAATTCAGAAAATAGAAAGTTTCTAGGGGTTTCAGGCTATAATTAAATACAAATGCTAATTTTAATCTGTTATACTTAACAATTTCTTTAATTTTGTTGTTTTGCAAAACATTATCGAGTTTAACATTTTTTTTCAAGATCAATTCAGAAGCTTCTGTGAAGATATAGGATCATATTCAATGTATAGGTATAATTCAAAATCTTATATTATTTATAATAATGCAAGGAAGAGCTCTCTGTCGCAGAGAACCATTATAACGATTCCCCAATCGTTATAACGATTCAATACACATCTAAAAAATATTCTAAGTTCTCTGTGCATAGAAATGAGACAAAATTAAAATAGTGTATCTTATGTAATGCTTCATAAAACTTTATAACGATTCAATACACCTACTAAAAAATATTCTAAGTTCTTTTGTGAGTAGAAATAAGTCAAAATTAACAGAGTGTATCGTTATGTAACGCTTCATAAAGTGTTCAACGATTCATGAAACGTATAACGATTCACTGAATCGTTATAACGTTTCTGAAGATAAGTAGACTTATCAGAAAGTTGATCAAACAAATTAAAGCGTTGAAACGTTTCTGTAAAATGTTCAACCTTTCTCTATATCGTTATAACGCATCCTTTGGAGCTTTTTTCCGTGCAGAGTTTTCAAAAGTTAATAATAACGGTTCATTTTAATCACAACGGCTATAGAGAAGTTTAAACATGAATTATGAATTTTGATATACGGAGGACTTATTATTCTTAAATCAGAACCGTTGATTCTCATTGAACGGATCAGGAAAGTTTTTTTTTTCTTCTGTTCAGAGGATGTCATTTCTTCGCCCCCTGTCTCCGAACTTTTCCCAATTCCCGTTGCACCCTGCCCGTCTCACCGTGCACCGCGTCGGAGGCGTCTTCATCGCCTCCAGTTCTAATATGTTTTCTCTTCTTTCTAGACTTTAGACGATTCGATTTCCACCACTCTAGCTTATAAGGTAATTAATGTCCACGAACCCCTTCCCATCTAAACTATAGCAGCAATTCATGTTTCTGTAGACTTTTACTTTTTCCTTTTTGGCATGTTACGCCGGAAAGTTGAGCTCAGTTTTGATTGGTTCTGACTTCTGAGTGGATGGATTGAATAAAATTAAGTTGATTTCTATGTTAATATCATACTTCAAGATAAGCAGTCCCTACTGTATGTTAGTTTCACACTTCAAGATTGGTGTTGTTAGAGGAATTGAGGATCATAGTAGAATTTCACAATTCAGTTGGTCGGGGTGGAATCAAGGTATGCGGGTATTTCTTCACTGAAAAACGTACGGTAAAAATACAATTTTTTCCCCGAACATTTTATTTATTTGAACTGGTCACCCTATCGATTGTTTTTGGTTCCGCCCCTGCAGTTGGGGCTGCTTATCGTTTTTCATTTTGGCTGAGTTTCATTCTAATTAATGAAATTTAAGGGACTGCGAATCAATATTTTTTAGTTCGTTTTTCATTTTGGTCTCAATTGGTTTCTCTAGCAAATCTTATTACTTAAGAGTGCAATTTGTTAGCTCTCCAAAAGATATCTGACATGAGGATTGGTTCAATTTATAACTGAACTAGGGTATAAATGAGTCTCCAAGAGAACATTTCTCTGGATTTTAATAGATATTATACATTAAAAACTCAGACATCAATGTATTTATGCAAGACCAGTTCGTGATAAGAGAAGTAGGTGGTAATATATTACTTGATGGAAGCTAACAGGTTCTATGCTAGTAATCATTTTCTTTTACTTGATAGTATTTTCAGAATGGAATTTGCCCTTTTTTGTATGGTACTAAGCAAATTTTGTACTGTTTAAGTAAAATTCACTAAAATGTGCTTAAAATTAAGTATATGCTTTTGGATGCACCAAAATTAAAGTTATGGCTTGTTACAATTTCTATTATAGTTTTACATTTGGTAAAGTAGAGCAATCTACACTCTACAGTGTACTGATATTAGCAAGGTACACATGCAGATAAGAACACATATTCAAGAAGATTTCATTTGCACAAAAGTAACAAATAGCATGTACACAGGACTGACAATCTACCTGCTTACAGTTTGATCTATGGCTTCTTCCAAAACGCATCTTAATTATCCAATGGAAGGAGCCTTGCAGAATCTTCAAGAGAATTTTCCTTCCAAAGCATCTAGATCTGCACAGGCACAATCACAGTTAGAACCTATTATGTTTGAAGCTTCCATTAGCAACTGCAATTTCACTGAGTTAACTGGTCCAAATTGGTATTATGATGGAATTGGCACAAGTAGTATGTCTGGGAGTGAATTGATGAGGAACAGTACAGTTGTTGTGTCTGGAGATGTGCAGAAGCAGTCTGAATGGTGGACTGAATTTATTGATGATGACTGGAATGAGATTTTGGATAATACTTCTACTGACACTGAAGCTCGGCCAGTGGTATTATCTTTTACCTGAATTGCATTAACAAGAATTTGTTTGTGCTTAATTTAGTTTTAGCATATGATAAAATGTAGCTCATGATTGGAAGAAAAAAATTTCCTCGTCTGGGGCTATCAAACCTCAAAAAGTATCAGACATCTGAACAGAAAAGGAGCCTTTAGCTCTGGAAAACATTGCAAATAGAAAAATATCCATCCTGGCAAAATCTGTACAAAAGAGTATCCCAGTTAGCACTCCTTTTGATTGATATCATTTATTTACTAGTAACAAAGAGAAGGAGTTTAATCTGGGATACCTGGGTCAAAAGTCAGATAAGTTTGGGTGCAAGAATAAATATGATATATCTCAGTATTTCAGGAACATATTTATATTATGATGACGATGAAAAAGCCAGTTGTCTTACTTGTGCCTTGTTTGGACTTCGGACCATGAAAGTTGCCATAAATATTAAAAAAAGTGGGATGTGATCTTTCTTTTAGCAGATGAATGAAGAGAGTATATGTGATATTCATATTCCTTTTAGTGGATGTGATCTTTGCAGGGGTGAACATGTAAACCTCTCCTCATATCAAATTAATATGCAATAAATAAATAAATGTAAAGCGCTCCATCATTACAGGCCACACAACCTGTTCAATCTCCACCAGTGCCGCTACCAATTCAACCCCAACTGTCGATCCACCAGTTAAACCCAGCAGGTCCTCCTTGTTCGGCAGCTAATCAGAGTGCCTCTAAGCCACGCATGAGGTGGACTCCGGAGCTCCATGAGCGCTTTGTGGATGCTGTCAATCAACTTGGTGGGAGCGAAAGTAAGTTACCCTCACATAAATACTAATAACACCAGTCATTTCCTCCCTTGTCCAGCATCTGTAGTTTAATAGTACTGGCATAAATGTAGCATTTCAGGCCTGATCCTGACTAAAATTAAGTGCAGCCAATTGTGAGAAAAGGTCATCTTCATTGGCTGCAATATTGGGTATAATATAAATGGTTTTTATCATCAAACACGTGTTTGAAATAATTCATTAAAGGTAATATTTTCTTTATCTTTTTATAAGATAAAAAGTTGATGATGATGCTGTTTTTATTTTTATCTATTTGTTTGTTTTATCAATCTACAAACCATGGGTACCTTTTGCAAACTGTCAAGGAACCTAAAGAGACATTGTGGTACTATCTTTTTAAAATATGGACTGAATTTGACTGTTCAGTGTGATTAACTATTGCTAAATTTTTTTGGAATCTTAAGATTTCTGTTGTTAAATTTCAGAGGCAACGCCTAAAGCAGTACTGAAATTAATGAAGGTGGATGATCTCACCATATATCATGTCAAAAGCCACCTCCAGGTATATAACTCTTTTAATTGTTCAGCAATTTGCTGACTCCTAATGTTTCATTTTATTTTGAATAAAATTGTAATTTAATGGCCAGTTTTCAAAATGCAAAATTTGGAATATTGGAATACCATTTATTTTTGTACTGTGGAGGATAAGAAATACAGTTTTGGTAAATAATTTGAATGCAGTTTTTTCTTTTTGTATGCAGAAATACAGAACCGCTCGCTATAGGCCAGAACCCTCTGAAGGTTTGCATCAAGCTCATTATTTTGTAAAACTTAGCGGGGGAGAAATGTTGTGAATCTTCCCCCTTTGAAGCCAATTTCTTCTTGAACAATTTATTGTTGTTCTTTTCTTTATCTTTTTGTTCGCCTCAGGTGCAGAGGACAAGAACATTCCCTCTCAGGAAGGACTTCCACCAATTGAAAACCTTAAAGCGTAATTTCTTTTGCTATTTACATTCTGTTATTATTTATTTTTTTTAATAATGATTTCTCACGTCTTAAGAATGAACCACATTGGTCAGTGACTTTAAACAGACATAATTATTCATCTATTTCAGGAGTATGAATATCACAGAAGCATTACGGCTCCAGCTGGAGCTTCAGAAAAAACTGCATGAACAGCTTGAGGTTATTACTTTTTTTCACATTTAAAATTTTTATCATTACAATGGATGGTGAAGAACTAGAACTTTGTTGTGAGTTGAAGCATTATGTGGGTTTGTTATATTTTTGTATGTTTTGTTCATCCTGATAAATTAGCTACGGCAATGTTAAGGGGACAAAAATGAATATTAAATTTGAAACGTGAAATCATAAAATTTAAATAATCATACTTGCCATCTCAAGATTTTAATATAAGCATTTAGATGTTAGAGCAGCTCAATTTTTGGTAAATACTTGGTTGTTTTCCTTTAGATTGACAAAATTAGCAGAGCAAGTGATTAGAAATTAAAATGAGGCATTTTTTTCACTTAGATGCAAAGAAGCTTGCAACTGAAGTTAGAAGAGCAAGGGAAGCGCCTTCAAACTCTGATCGAGCAACAGCACAAGTCAAGCGATGGAAACACTAATTCTTCAACGGAGGCTGATAATACTGACAAGACCCTTAATGGGAATTCAGAAGGAAACCCTAGTACAGTAGAAGCACGTCTAAATAAGTGACAACTAGAAGAGGAACAAGCTGATCTATGTATAGGTTATCAGATTGTTGCAAAGCATGATTAGTGTAGTACTCATGCTGACATGGTTTAATTTACTTGTACAGTTTTGGTAGTCTGTTGCGTAGTTCATCTCTTGGATTTAGATAATTTCTCATTGCAATGTTGCTTTGTTGTCAGTGAACTCCAATTTAGACTGTAATATTAATAAAGGATAACATGCAACTGCAAATGCTACTTCGATTTATTCAATTTGTTGTTTTATGGCCCTCTACTGCTGCATGTCATTTATTTGGGACTTGAAAATTGAAATCATTAATCATCTTTCCAAGTTACATTTTTTTTTTTTTAACCAGGACGACAACGCTGATAGAAAAGAAATTACCACCCAATGGGCCGAACCGTACTCAAAAGATTAGCCGGCCTAATTCTAAGTTAGCATTTTATGTAACTGCACCTCTGCATAACTCCTGTCACAATTAACTGACAGTGGGGTACATGTACCTTTATAGATGTGACCCATGGTGAGTACAGAGAGATGAGCAGAGAGTTTGTAACGGAGAATTTGGATTCCAGCTATATACCATCCCTCTTCCAACTAAGGCGAGCGAGAGACGAAGAGAGAAACCATGGCGGCTGAGATTGAAGGCTCGATCCAACAAGAGCCCATGTCGGACGGAATGGAGGCGGCGGTCTTGAGCAAGACCCCGCACAAACTAGAGAGGAGATGGACCTTCTGGTTCGATAACCAGTCGAAGCCCAAGCAAGGCGCCGCCTGGGGCTCGTCTCTCCGTAATATCTACACCTTTGATACCGTAGAGGAATTCTGGAGGTAGGTCTTGAGATTCACCGTATTTGTTATCTTTCTGATTTTTGTCTAGTGGTTTTTGGGTTGGATTGGATTAGATCTGATCTTAATTGGTGTCATTTTGTATTTTATTAAGTTTTTTCTTTGTTGCTGAAATCCAGTTGGAAACTTTTGGGACTGAGTGTAAATTTCAACGCTTTAATCGCTAGAATGTTTTTGCAATCAATGAAAAGTCTCCGTTGGAGTAGTCTCGTTTCTTTCAACTATAGTAGCACCAATCCAGGACTTACAAAATCGTTTGTAAAGTGTTCTCTGTTGATCGGGGTTATTGTTTAAGCTGCAATTCCATGTCAGAAGTTTATACTTTACCAGGATAACAAAGTACAGTTGTTAGTGTTTGTGGTCTCTTAATATTAACTGCTTTTTTGAATGGTGATGTGTGTTAGGTTGTTAGATCTTGCATCAAAATTCATGGCTAATAAATTCACAAAAGTGAAACAAGGTCAAACTGTTAGTTACAAAACAGCTGTTGCCTTTTGGCAATTATTAACAATTAAGTTTGATCTCTTTCTCGTCTATAATCTGTAAAAGGGTGCATGTAAGTGAAATTTATTTTTTTGTGTTTCCAGCATAGTTCTTATTGTTTATTTACTCTTTCTATTGTAGTTTGTATGACCAGGTGTTTAAGCCAAGTAAGCTGCTAGCAAATGCAGATTTTCATTTATTTAAAACCGGGATTGAGCCCAAGTGGGAAGATCCTGAATGTGCCAATGGGGGCAAGTGGTCTTTTACTGTCAGCAGAAAACCTCAACTTGACACTATGTGGTTAGAGACGGTATTCATTCTTCCTATGTTTTTGCAAATGGAAAACTGTTATACTTTGTTTTCTCTAAAATTATATGGCTGGATTATATCATTTTGTGTCATGATCACATTTAATGACACCCTTTTACAGTGATTTACATATTAACCAGTTTCCTCTTAAAAGAAGTTGAGTATGACTATGAGGAAGTGTTAAAGCACAACTTTTTAGGAGAGCTGCTTAGTAATAATAAGTTCGATGGCATCAAACTCTGATCAGTATTGAAATATATGAGCCAAGTTAATGCACAATTATTTTATGTTAGCAGAATCCTAAATGTCCATACATCTTCATTAGTGGTATTTGATATTTTCATTTTAACACTGGCATCTTTGTGGCTGGTTTTATTACCTGACTTTGGAGCAATTAATGTAGTGGTTTATTAGATACAATGTCATGAAACAATTCATACATAGTCCAGGGACAAATATGTATTAGGTAGTTCTACCATTTGTTTGAGCCACGTTGAAGTTGTCATTTTGGATGCCAACTTAATTTTGTTGAGATCTAACACTGAATGCAGTTCAATTATTTTATTATTATATTATTATATTATTATTTTATTATTATATTAATCCATCCTAAAGAGTTTACCACTCCAAATAATAATACAACAACAAGGCTTTGTTGTTGTTGTATTATTATTTGGAGTGGTAAACTCTTTAGGATGGATTAAAGTTGGTTTTCTACTAGGATGAATGAATAATGTGAAGTATGGTTATCGATTTGTGGTATGAGCTATATGTTAGTGATATCCAAAATGGGCATTCTGATAAGAGGAACAAAAGTGTTGCAATTTGTTATTTGGAACTATAGAGTATAGACAAAATAATTATTGATTATTTTAGGTGACGTGCAAAATGAGTTTATAGATGTAGAGGGATTTATTACTATACTCTAGTTTAACAGGAGGAATCTGTATGCTATAATATAGGTAAGTAGGTTATTGGTATATTAGCATTATACCATGATTACATAGAGCGGATCAATTTGATTAGCATACATGAACACATGAAATATAGCTAATTGGTGTAACTGATGCGATATTTATGTTTTAGGTGAATTTCGTAGGTTTTAGTTTATGCAGCAAACTTCCATACATGAAAACTAGCTTCAGGCGATAATTAGCTAACCAGTGTTTAGTTTTTTATTCAATGAATATTGAAAGAGCTCAACAGATGAGAGAATTGATTAGAAATTGAACAAATAATTTATGTAAAATGATTTCTCATTTCTTTTGAAACATTGAACGATTTTTTTTTGTTTGAAACACCATTGTTTTTTATTTTTCAGCTGATGGCTCTTATAGGAGAGCAATTTGAAGAGGGAGAGGAGATCTGTGGGGTGGTTGCTAGTGTGAGACAGAGGCAAGACAAACTTGCTTTGTGGACTAAGACTGCTAGCAATGAAGCTGTTCAGGTTGTCTTTTCTAATCTGCTGTATTTGCCTGTTTGCTTATCACATGCATAGACAATCATGTACCAATCTATATGTAGATATAGGATTAGAGGGTCTGCTTCCCTTAGAAACCCGTACAGTTCTGAAGACAGATATTTTGTGTGACCCTCAAAAGTCCTAATTAGAAGGAATGCATGGAATTTTGGGAAAAGAAGAAAATGCTAAAAAAAAAAAAATTTCCACTAGTCCTCGTCTGTGGAACCTACTTTCTGAGTGCAGAATGGGGAATGTCATGTTTCTATAGAAAAATAATGAAATCCAGATGCATTGTTTTGTTCTTTTACTGAACTACTCTTCCAATACCAATTTGTACCCGTAGCCGTAGGAACTCTGTAAGGGAGGTAGTTTGTGATTTTTATAAGAGCATTAAGTTCTTTTAGGATCTTAAAAATTCTTATCATACCAATTTGTATCTGTAGGAACTCTATAAGGGAGGTAGTTTGTGTTTTTTATAAAAAAAATAAGGTTCTTGTAGGATCTTAAAAATTCTTAGCATAATTTCTATGAGGTTCCTTTCCGTCAGGAAGTACCTTCAGTGCCAAACATTATATGTTACCCAGCCATGCTATATTTCATAGCCTTAACACTTGTAAGTGGAAATTAATGGTTTAGAAAATATAGTAGGCTTTTCGCCTGCTACTTCAAAAAAAAAAAAGAGAAAATAAAGTAGTTTTATGCTGTACAAACTTCTGTTTTGCAACAGCATTAGTGCATTACTATTCAGCAATTATTAACTTTGGTATGTACAGACGAGCATTGGCAGGAAATGGAAAGAAATCATTGATTATAATGATAAGATTGTCTACAGCTTTCATGTATGCCTTCTCTCTCTCCTTTTTTTTTCCTATTTTGTACTGAAACAGGAAGTTCTTGGCCTTAAGATCCTGTTTATATAGTGCACGTTAGGTGCTAAGAGAACTTGTACTGTTGGCTTCAATTTCTGTAGCAGTCAAACGTAGTAATTGTATGTAGCAAACTTCACAAAAGTGGATCACTGACCATCCATTTTCTTATCTGTTGGAGGTACATGCTACATAAGAAGTCTGGTTTCTGGCGCATGTACCATTATGACCTCCAATTGTAGTAATGAAACCTGATTAATTGTTGAATATTTGTTGGGCGGTAACATGTTTCCTGTTGATTGTGTAGGATGATGCTAGAAGAGAGAAATCCAACAGAGGGGGCCGATACAATGTTTGATTGTCAAATCAATGTTTTTGTAGAAGTAATACTGCTGAGAAATTTTTGTTTACACATTCTTTTTCAAAATTCTACATGCTTAGGGATTTGCCGGATATTCTATTTTTGTTTCAGCATTTGCGTGCAAGATAGTTACGGCATCTTTAGCTGCCTTTTACCTTTCTCTAATCTCTGCATAATGTGCAGAATTTTACATTTGAAAACGTGAGAGATTGTGGTATGTACGCCCCTTTAGAGATGGCAATGGACGGGTAGGCGGGTAAAACGTCAATCTCGTGGTCAAGTCCGTCGATTAAAATCACACATCCGTCTTGCTCAGCTTATATCTTCGAGCTAGAAAATTTTGGCCTATTTTGCTTGCGGGCTAAGTTTTTTTGGTTCGGTCCGGTCAAACTCGTTCTGCAGTGTAGTTTTTTAAAATCGGTTAAGAAATGTATTTTTTTTAGCATTTTAGATTATGAATTTGAGAAAATTTAAAATATAAAAGTTATAGATTTTATTATTATAAATCTATAGAATTTTATTTTATCTTAATATGATTTTTCAGTATAAAGCTATGATTAAAAATGTATCTAGAGCTCTAAAATTTTTCAGCAGTTAACTTTTATAATATTAATTTTTGAGATTGATATGTTTTATTTTTGAAAGAGGTTAAAATATAAAAATGATAGATATAGTTATTATGGTTTTAGAGAAATTAATTTTGTATTGATTGGATTTTCGAGTTTAAAGATATGATTAAAAAAATACTAAGGTGTCTATTGATTTACATTGTTCACATTTATAAATTTAAAAAATATTAGTACTTTTATTCATATAATAATGTCATAATTAAATGTTTAATATAATTTAAATGATATTACTGTTATATTAAGATTTTATATAATTTTTAGAATATATTGATATATAATATATGAGTTAGGCTACGGTGCTACGCGTAGCACAGATGATCTGTATGTTGCGGACTGTTTCTTCGTATTCAAAGTTCAAATGATTGATCCGACCAGTCAAAATATTTTTCATATGAAAATCTAATTAGAAATCAAATTTTATATTTTTTTAAGATATTTTTACTATTTTTTAAGATAACTAGAAAATCACTCCTTTTGAATGACTCATAATAATTAAATCAAGTGATTTTCTAACTATCTTAAAAAATAGTAATTTAAAAAAACATAAAATTTTGTCCCCAACTAGATTTTCATATGAAAAATATTTTGACCGGTCGGATCGATCATTTAAACTTTGAAAACGGATAAACGATCCGTAGCACATGGGTCATCCGTGCTACGCGGAGCATCGTAGCCTAACTCTATAATATATATATATATACAATTACTCCGAATCGGACAGACGAGCCTAACTTTAAATCCGTATCCGTCTCGGCTCGTAGGATAACCCGATCCGGCCGTACTCGTTCATTGACCGAGCCAGACGGATTGACGTCAGGCCGAAACGGATCCGAATGAATCCAAATCTCCGGCTAAATTGCCTATCCCTACGCCCCTTGTAGTATGAAACATTTTGGTTTAGAAGTAGCTTACAATTTTGAAATACTTTGGTTCACAAGATTGCATAATGCAAAAGAATAATATGTCGTGACAATAATGCATGAGAATGCATCAGCAGATGACATCACATTGGTTAAATGACCCTCATGGAACGGTCGTCGTACGGGCATGACAACACATTTTTAGTAATGGCTTGCTCGGCATGAATTTTCTCGTGTCTGATTAATATGACACTGAATTTCTGAGGTATGCTAATAATACGTTGGCTTCCAAAATAAAGGGCTGGGGTTCAGATATCTTAAAATGATAATATATATATATAGTTATGTTACGATTAGTTGCGAAGTACAAAATTTTTTTGTACTTCACGTCGTATCTCCCATTTTTGAGTTCAAAATACCGATCCGACCGTTTTCAAAGTATTATTCATATTAAAATATATTTGGATACCAAATTTTATATTTTTTAGAAAAAAAA
This sequence comes from Schoenoplectus triqueter, assembly GCA_964058805.1. NCBI lineage: Eukaryota > Viridiplantae > Streptophyta > Magnoliopsida > Poales > Cyperaceae > Schoenoplectus > Schoenoplectus triqueter. The sequence goes on along the minus strand of CAXKVV010000157.1, from coordinate 10,413 downwards.
TTCTATTTTTTTGAGGAAAAAAATTCGTTCTTATTAAAAATTATAAACTCAATGTATTTTCATCCCCTCAATAAAAATAGAAAAAAATTCTAAAAAATATAAAATTTGATCTCCAAATATATTTTAATATGAAGAACACTTTGAACGGTCGGATCAGTATTTTAAAATCGAAAATGAAAGATACGACGCGAAGTACAAAAACGTTTTGGTGAGGTTATGGTGCTTCGCGGAGCACAAAACCTCATGTGCTTCGTGTTCGTATCTCAAATTTGAAAGTTTAAACGGCTGATCCAAACCGTTGAATATGATCTTCATATTAAACTATCTTTGAAGATCAAAATTTATATATTTTTTAAAATTTTTGCTATTTTTTAGATGGATTCAAAATTGCTAGTTTTGGATGGTGCAGAAATCATTAGATCAGCAAACTTTGTACCTATTTAAAAAATAGAAATTTTTTTCAAAAAAATATAAAATTTGATCTCCAAGGATATTTCAATATGAAGATGATGTTCAATAGTTTGGATCGGCCGTTTGAACTTTTAAATTCGAGATATGAATGCGAAGCATGAGAGATTTTGTGATTCGCGAAGCACCATAGCCTCTCTTTCTCTCTCTCTCTCTCTCTCTCTATATATATATATATATATATAGCGAGAGAGAGAGAGAGATTATAAGGTGTTTCGTGAAGTAAAGAGACATTTTGATTCGGCCTAAAAAATCTCACAAAAATTAAAGTTCTAATTGCAAATCTAATTCATTCAACATAAACTAAATATTTACATTTGAAACTTCCTAACTATTTTTTTAGAATTTTAAAAAAATGTCCAATAATAATAATAAAATAATGATAGGTGCACCTACAAATTTGTCATCTTTCAAAAATAAAAAAATAGTTACAAAGCTCAAAAAATAGTAAAATTTAGTATTCAATAAGTTTTCAATATCTAAATTATTGTGGATTAATTAGATTGATACTTTGAGCTTTCGATATATGAGATTTGAATCTGAAGCAAAACCACTCTTTACTTCGCAATGCACCGTAATGTCTCCATATTTATATATATATATATATATATAAAAAAAATATAGTGAGACTATGGTATTTCACGAAGCAAAATCTCCCGTACTTTGTGTTCATATCTCGTATTTGAAAGTCTAAATGGCCGATTCATTCTGTTGAACATGATCTTCATATTGAAATATCTTTAGAGATCAAATTTTACATTCTTTTTGAACATTTGTGCTATTTTTATATGGATGAAAAATCATTAGTATTTGATGGTGCAGAAATCGTTAAATCAGTAAACTTTGTACCCATCTAAAAAATTTAAAAATATATAAAATTTAATCTCCAAAGATATTTCAATATGAAATCATGTTCCACGGTTTGGATCGGTCATTTAGATTTTTAAATTCGAGATGTGGACGCGAAGCATGAGAAGTTTTGTGTTTCGCGAAGCACCACATGACCTCACTATATATATATAGGAGTGAGGATCCATTGACAATGGATTATTTTGACAACCTTGACAATGAATCTCTAAATAAATACAAAATATCTTAAAAATAGAAAAAAAATTTATAGATGGGTTCTTCTACTTTTAGATTAATGGTCATTCAAATTTCATATAATTTCATTATTGTTTGATAGTCCATCAAAGACCATCAAAATTTCATATAATTTGCAACGGTTCTAACTTAACGGTATTTGATGGACAATCAAATGATAATGAAATTACATAAAATTTGAATGACCATTATTCTAAAGGTAGAAGGACACATCTATAATTTGTTTTTTTTTCTATTTTTAATATTTTTTTCTATTTATTTAGAGGTCCATTATCAAAGTTGTCAAAATAAACCATTGTCAACTGATTCCTTCTCTATAGATAGATATATAGCTCATGGTGCTTTGTAAAGCAAAAAACCGTTATTGTTTCGGGGTGAGATTTCATATCCTGAGGTCTCAAATGGTCAATCTATGTTGCTCAATAATTTTTTCATGTCAAAATCTTATATGATATTAAATTTCATAATTTTTTGATGTTTCTAACTATTTTTTAAATTATTTTTAAAAATAGTCCTGAAATAGACTATTTTCTTATGTTAATCAGGGTTATTTTTAAAAATTATTTAAAAAATAGTGAAAAAACTCAAAAAATCATGAAATTTAATATCCTATAAGATTTTGACATGAAAAAATTATTGAGCAACTAAGATTGACCATTTGAGATCTCGGAATATGAAATCTCACTCCGAAATAATAACAATTTTTGTTTTGCAAAGCACTATATATAGAGAGATGGAGAGTAAAGATACTGTGAGCTTAACTCAAAAAATATATCAAATCATCTCTAAATTTTAATTTATCATGCTTATTAAATTTTTTATATAAATATCTTGTGGGATGTAAAAATGTAGAGTGTTTTGAACTTTTTAAGTCATGATTTTTAATTTTTAAAAATTAGTTCTAAAAAAATAATATATTCAATACTTAAACATTATTTTAAAAAATTTAAAATGATAAAAAACTCAAAATACTTCATGAGAGTAAGAGTCGCCTGACAACACTGAATCCGCCTCTGAATGAGACCGAATATATTTGTGCAATGACCACAATTTTAAATTTCCGAATATATTTACGCAGTGACCACAATTTTAAATTTAAAAAATAACAAGATAATCTATGTGCTTCGGTAATATCGTATTATTTATTTATTCTTTCAATTGAAGAATATAACAATTCGCAATTAAAGTATCGGTCCCTTGGTAAATTCGTGCTTGCTAAACAAGGCATTGTAATTAATAATTTGCTAATAAGAAACACAAATTATTGTGAGCATTTTCTTTTACTACGCTTAATAGAAAAAAAAAAAGATATCTTTCATTGTATCGGCTCTGACTGGACAGTTGCCACAACAGTACGGAAGAAATTAAAAGAGAGAATTTATCACCGGATGCTTATATATAAAATCTCCTTTTTTTATCTCTGCTTTTTATTAAGCATTTAAGAGTCATGATCTGTTTAAATTTTTTATTTAATTTTTAGAGCTAATATCAGTCATCAAATTTAATTATTTTTTAAGTAATATTACTATTTGTATATTCATTTGTGTTGAAATTATAATTTTTTCTCAATTCTGATTGTTGCACTGAATGTTATATCAAAAGAAATACATTTGATCTAATTTATTTCCTCTTTTTCATAAATTCTAGTCAATTCTGAATATCAACTTTTTAAAATTTTTAATGTCAATTTTTCTATCAATTCTACATTTATTTTACATTAATTTTGTATATGTGATTGGAATTTACATTTAATTGCTAAATTATTTTCATTTTTTATTTTCTTTGCTTTCTCATGAAAATTTAAATTTTTGTATTTTTAAATACCATCACTCATAGCAATATATATATATATAATATTTTTAGATATCAATAATCATGTGATCTCGTTAACTTTTTTTAATTGTGTTTGACTATTGATAATCTCGACAGTAAGCATAACTCTTAAAACAAATAATGTAGATATATATCTTTTGTGATTTAGATAGATTGAATATCACATCTGGTAAATTATAATTATTACCTAACAGTTTATTCTAGCGAAATACAGCTAATATATTATAGCGACCAAACCATTATGTGCCCACCAATTCCGCAACAGCTAGCAAGTAGATTTTATCATTCCAGCATTCTTCATTTGCAGATTAATTATACCTCTCTAAACTCCCAACAGTCCACTGAAAATACACAAATTTAATGCATGCGACATGTTCCTTATCCTCTCCTTTCTCAGAAAAGAGGAATTTCTTATCCATACAGTCTGTAATACTCTGTTATTGTCCCGTGTTTACATTTTGTTTTTGTTTTTGTTTTTGTTTTTGTAATAGATTGATGCTTAGATCAAAATGAATGGGAAATGAGAATCCAATGGATTAGAAAAGAATAGAATAAGATGGAATGGAATTGGATAGATTTAGAATTGAAGTTTTTTTATCAAAATGAATATAAGAAATAGAATTTATTTGATATCAAATTGTAGAAGAAATCAAACAGTTCTTCTAATTTACAATCAATTGTCATTATATGTTAATGTATTGTATAGATAAATAAAAGAAAATTAGAAAAAAAATATTAAAATTGAGAGATGTGTTCAGAAATGGAGGACGATGTTGCTGATAGTTTGATCGGAAAGAAAAACCTGTTGCGAAGTGTCTCTCTCGATCACACTGGCTACGCTTGCTGAGACAGAGAAGAAGGCCAGAGAAGTGAGATAATGAATTATCGTCGAATATCAAGCTTTCGGTGAGGATTTGCAAATGCGATTTTGGTCTTCTAAAATCATGCCGATTCCAAATAGCATCATCTCCTCTCCCTCTTATGATCACAAAAAACGCGACATCTCCGATTCTGATTCTCATTTTACCCCTCGAGATCCATTTTGATCAGAGGATCAATCAGTAGGACTTTGTTTCTCCAATTATACCAAATTATACCATTTTACATGCTTTTCCGTTTTTTGTATTTTTGTGCAGTAATTGATAATTAACAGCTAAAAATTCTGAAATCATCTAATTATGCATTTATAATTCATGGATCTTGTCTCATTACTTGAACTTCCTGTCACAATCTTAACTGTGCCTATATCATCTGAAACATGTCACATCCACCAGTTGTGCTAGTATGCTGGTAATTAAGAGATCCAGGATCAGAAAGCATGACTATGATACGGATCAACTAATACCAGACCAAATCACATGGTACAAATTAAATGCATCATGGTGTGCCCCATCACATCTTTGATATATATATCTCTCATTTCATTTAATTCATCACATATATGCATGATAGGATCCAAATCTGTTGCCATTACTATGAAGACAAGGCTCTGCCATGAGACAATCACAATGGCTCAACGATTTTTAAACGGTCCAGATTTAACTAATAAGGAGTGGATTTTATTTTTCATTTTGGTAGGCTCCTATCATAGGCACAATGATAGAACCCTTCCATCACACCTATGGCAGGGGATGTGAATCCATACATGATATATTACATTCACTGATTGAATATTTGTAAAAGTATTGATACACCGACCAGGAATAAAATTATTGTGCAAAAATTGCACCTCTACTAGTATTTATTTTCTTCCTAAGATAGATCAGAGAATAAGTCACTGTCCATAATATTTTCTCCCATTCCAGCATTCCACATGCTGGTACCATTTTTAGACCACTCATTACCTCACTGGTTCTATCCTCAGCAGTATGGTAATTTTCTTTTGGGATAATCGAAGAACTACCATAAGTGGATCTGGATCAGAAAATTAAGAAATTGATAAAATGGTAGTTTATCTGGTAGACTGGTAAATAAGTGGATCCGAGTCAAAAAAGCAACTGCAAACTCCAGATTATGTTTGTCCATTTTCGATGCAAATTTATGAGGCAAAACTATAAGTGGTTTAAAAGGTACTTTCTACACAACAATATATAAAATATTCGTCTATGCTTTGTCAGAGAGTGATATTGGCAAAATAAATGAAGCAATTATGTGTCTTAGCATATCAGAAATCAATTAATTAGGTTTCTTAGCATATCAGAAATCAATTGCGTACTTCATTAAGTGCATCTTAAGTTAAAGCAGGTACAGTAGAGTATACATGTAAATACTAGTATTATTTATTTACACTAATTATGTGGTGAGTTGCTGCCTAATTAAGGCTGCGTCTAATTTTTCATTTTTTTCGACTGGAAACCTTAGATTATTTGCACAACATGAGATGTACTTGCATTCAATATAATAAAATTTCTTTAGCTCTAATTATCTGAGATACTTTAGTAAAGACCTCATTTGGATACAGCATGCCTAAAACTCAATGTATGAATTTACCGTTTTTAACTGGTTAATTGCATACACTCAATTTGTGTAAATTTGTTTCTGTTAGTACTAGATAGGGTATCAATTATTGATCCGACTCGATCCGACCCGACCAACATGAATCGAAAATAAATGGATTAGGTATGAGTTTAATTTTTTGATCAGAATCAAGTTGGATGGGGTTCAGGTCAACCTGACCCGACCCAATTAATTATATTTTTTAAGTAATTTTATGATTTAGTACTAATTAAAACTTAAATATACACTAACTATATACTAATTAAGATTAATTATAAATTAATTAATATTTAATTACTTAAAATATATAAAAATAATTAATAAATATTCAATTATTTTATATGGATCAAATAATGATCAAGATATTTTGATTAGAATTTAAACTAATCAGATTCAGATCAGATAAAAAAATAATAATAAAATAATTTGATCCAACCCGAATCCGATCAGATCCGACTCATTCACAACCGTAGTACGAGATGAAAAGACAATCTATGACACATGCGTTCAGAATCGTCTGAACATAACACAATTTTTGAATTTAATTTTTAGCACGTGATTGCAAAGCTTTCAGACATTGAATTTAAATGCATTCATTGACATATACTTAATTACATGTTGTTTACTAGTAAAATTTGCTTCCAATACTCTAAAGACATGTATTTCATCAAAATTGTGAAATGCGTATATAGGTTTGAAAACAGGACATAGCATTTACATATGTTTGAGGTTCAAAAAATGACAGGCAAGTTAAAAATTTGTATTAGATGGGAATACATATGGAAGGTTTTGTTGGACTCTTTATCTCTTATAGGAAGGAAAAAGCCATCTCTCTCCATACAACTCAATCTAAGAAACCGCATTGATTGCTATTTTGTAGGTCACAGGTAGCTACTCCAGAGAAAAAGATATATACCAAAAATATAATGCGATCATATCTCCATTAAGATGTTCTCTGTTTTTTAAGATCCTGACAAACAATTAGAATGTTGATTAATTTAAACCAACAATTAAAAGTGCTTAGAAGTTAAGAGAACTGGCTGCCTAGTGCCTACTGTCAAAAAATAATTGTAAATAAGATAGCCACCAAAAACCCAATTTTATTGAGAACCAGACAAACTTCCCATCTGTAGAAATTGACTATTTTTTAAGGAGGATTTTAGTGTCCCAAAATTTAATATCAGAAAATGTGAAATTTTAATGCTGATCATCATTTTCTGCACCGAAAGTAGGCACACTTCTTTTCTAAATCTTATTGTCTGATATAACTTCTTTGGTATATACTCGTGCTTTCAGAATAATAATTTAATTGGTAGATGATGTAAATCAATCTGGAATTTGGAGAATCGCAATGTCAAATCCTCAACTTTTCTAAATCTTATTTTCTCAAAAAATAATAATGACAATAAAATGAAACAAATTCTGTCTGGTAGAGTCCTCATCATTCGAGCGGAGGCGGATTTTTTTTTTTTTGAGAAAAGGCAGAAATCATTCTGATAGTGATTTCAAACTATGAAGGTGCTACAAATTTCATTTGAAAATAAAAATTCGTAGTATAATTTTGTTGTGATCGATTCAAAGGTTTGTTGCGCTTGGGCAAGGAACCAAAAAATCCTAAGAAATCAGACGTGAAATTAACAGCAAACATGACAAAAAATAGTATTTTCCCTTCGATATATCTATTTTTTAAGAAGAAATTTTCGACTACGAACAATTTCTTAAAGAAAAAAGAAAGATACCATATTTTTCATCTGGTATTTGTCTATTTGGTTTACTGGTTTCTCTGGAAACCGCAACTACCCGCCGCGTGCTTTTATTGCAAATTCACCAGCAGCATTTACTGTACCTACCTCAGACAAACGGGCCTGATTCTCTTTACATTAATTTGGGTAATTTTTTAATTAATTGCGGGCATTCAATGTCTGTTTACTTTATTTCTTTTAATTTTATTCAACTTTTCAGTAGGAGTGACAAATAATCATTCATAATTTTCAGAAAATATACTGTTTACTACTATGACGACATTTTCCAAATATTGTTTGACAAACAAACTAGCATCCCATGGGTTTTTCAGATTTCAAACCCTTGAAGTTGATGTGGCTCAGATTGAGGGGAAAAAAGAACGAAAGATAATGGCATCGGTTACAGAGATTAGAAAAGGCATCATGGATGAGTTGTCTAGCAAGTAGCAACTTAGCAATGTATAATGACAACAACGTGTACGCAAAATAATACAAGCTTACTACCTTTAATGGCATTTATAGAATCACTACTAGGCATTGACCCATTGCAATGTGCAGATAGTAGATATAGGATAAGAAACCACACTAGATTGTATATCATGTACATTCTCATTTCCCTTCCCTATAGTAAGCAAAACCTACCTACTTGAAAAAAAATATATAAGCTTACTAGCTGATATATTCCCATCAAATTCAAACCCGTCAATGAACTCCGGCAGGTCGGATTATAGGATTTAATTAAGATCCGTTTAAAATATGCCAGTGGCACTGTGGCAGTGGGCACTGGCTGCTCTAAATACACAAAACATGCCCCACTGAAGAGACTTTTCAAGTGGCGAGGCGTGAATCGTTGGGTCTCATTTAATGCACTCAGTCGAACCCACCATGCTGTGTCTATAAAAACATGACTGCTCTGTACTCAGCCAGACAGCCTCTCAAGGCGCCAAAGAGAAAAAAAAAAGATGAGAATAATGGGGAAGGTAACACTTCTAATAGCACTTTGCTTGTGTAGTTCATTAGTGAGTGTGATAGGGAGACCAGTGGCTGGTGAGCAAACAAAGGATGACAAACACCTTTGGTTGCATAAGATTTTTGGATTTGGTAAGGGTGGTGGGTTTGGTGGTGGTGGCGGGCTAGGCGGTGGAGGTGGTGGTGGTTTTGGTGGTGGCGCTGGAGGCGGTGGTGGATTTGGTGGTGGTATTGGACATGGAATAGGTGGTGGCTTCGGTAAAGGTGGAGGTCTTGGTGGCGGGTTTGGTAAGGGTGGAGGTCTTGGTGGTGGCTTTGGGAAAGGTGGAGGCCTTGGTGGTGGTATAGGACATGGAATTGGAAGTGGAGCTGGTGGCGGTTTTGGAGGTGGAGCTGGTGGAGGTCTAGGTGGTGGAGCCAGTGGAGGTCTCGGTGGCGGGTATGGAAAAGGTGGAGGTTTTGGAGGTGGAATCGGTCAAGGTGGTGGTTTAGGTGGAGGCATTGGGCATGGTATTGGTGGCGGTTTTGGAAAAGGTGGTGGTCTTGGTGGTGGGTTTGGAAAAGGTGGTGGTATCGGAGGCGGGTTTGGAAAAGGCGGTGGCATTGGTGGTGGCATCGGACCTGGCATTGGTGGTGGCATCGGACCTGGCATTGGTGGTGGCATCGGACCTGGTATTGGTGGGGGCATTGGACCTGGTATTGGTGGGGGCATTGGCAAGGGTGGTGGTATTGGAGGTGGTTTCGGTAAAGGTGGTGGTCTTGGTGGCGGAATTGGTCATGGAATCGGTGGTGGATTTGGTAAAGGTGGTGGTCTTGGCGGTGGCATTGGTCATGGAATCGGTGGTGGATTCGGCAAAGGTGGCGGTCTTGGAGGTGGCATTGGCCCTGGAATAGGCGGCGGGTTTGGTAAAGGTGGTGGACTTGGTGGTGGCATTGGTCATGGAATTGGTGGTGGATTCGGTAAGGGTGGAGGTATTGGTGGTGGAATCGGTGGTGGTGCCGGTGGTGGTGGAGGTGGAGGATTTGGAGTTGGTGGCGGCTTCGGCAAAGGTGGAGGGTTTGGTTTCGGTTTTGGAAAGGGAGGTGGAATCGGAGGAGGATTTGGTGGAGGTGGTGGCGGTGGAGGTTTTGGTGGAGGTGGCGGGCTTGGTGGAGGCCACTAATTAAGTGAGACATTTTCTTTTGCATGGACGAATGCATGCACCACTTTTGTATCTCCTCGATAGAAGGTTGCATGAAGTATGCTAATATGCGGTTGTTTCTTTTGAAAATTATGTGATTCGCTTTTTAAGGCGTTTGATGTTGAATTGTTATTATAAATGTCAATTATTACGTTGATTTGCCAGTGATGTAATTTCTATGTAATGATCTTTTTCGTTAAATAAATATTAATAGAGTTTTTTTCCCAATTGATTATGTCTGCATGATAATTTAAATCATAGCATGTTGAAGCAAACTGTGTAAAAAAAATGTAGGGTTAAAATTTTAGCTATTTTCTTGACTGAACAACTCTGTAGACATCAGTATCTTTCTACGCTACTATTCATACACACACCATTCTTCCATTTGAGAGCAAAAACAGTGTTAATGAATGATTTAAAATGTGGACTTCAATATGTGTGCGGATAATCATCGTATACCGTATATGCGGTATGCGGCCGCATATACGAATTTTCATGTATAGTCTTGTATACGGATTTTATATCTATAATATAATAAATAGGAATATAGAATATTAGAAAAGAAAAAGATGATTTAGTTATTTTAATGTTTATATAATAACACATTTGTGCAAATTTGA
>CAXKVV010000156.1:0-28251 GCA_964058805.1 Schoenoplectus triqueter | reverse complement strand
CCTCAAATTAAGAATGTCAACGAAGATTGCATTCAAAATTTGGAGATGAACTGATCGAAGTGATGAAGGAAGTGACTGCAGATGATCAAAGGTCATGTATTTAGAATGACTTAAGTCATTGGGTTCAAATGACCCAAATGTTTAGATTTCAGATAACCCAAAAATTTAGATTTCAGATGACCCGAAGGTCTAAATTTTAGATGAACCAGAGTTCCAAATTCAGATGACCCGAAGGTCTAAATTTCAGAAGCGATGAAGGAAGTGACTACAGATGATCAAAGGTTGTGGATTCAGAATGACTTAAGACATTGGGTTCAGATTACTCGAAGGGCCATATTTCAGATAACCCAAAAATTCAGATTTCAGATGACCCGAAGGTCTAAGTTTTAGATAAACCAGTGGTCCAAATTCAGATGACTCAAAGGTCCAAATTTCAGAAGCTGATCAGATATGTATGCGGGACTGAGTGGGGATGGTAAATTTTAGATAACCTAGAGGTCCAGATTCAGATGACCCGAAGGTTCAAATTTTAGAAGTTGATCAGATATGTGTGCGGGACTGAATGGGGATGGTAAATAATAATGGTGGTTGGACAAAGCTTACGGCAATGCCAACGTTGCAGTGATTGGGTGAAGCAGAAGCAGAACCAATTCACTAAACAAAGAAGGGGTCATAACAGAATCCCGGCAGAAACTGTGAACCAAAAGGAGTAACATGGAACATGTCAGGTGGCAGAGCAGACCCAAACATCGGAGATCATCAGAATCATACTGTTAACACCCTCCCTCAAACTGAAGATGTCTCGGTAGAGAATATCTTTAATTTAAAAATAAATGATATGGTCTCGAGGAAGATGGATGAGAGTTGCTGCCATAGAGATTTCAGCTGGCACAATCTCGAGAAACAGATAAGGACTGCTGCAATAAAGGTAACAGATGACACAACCTCAAAGAAGATAGATGATAATTACTGTCATAGAGATTTTAGATGACACAACCTCGAGAAATAGATGAGGACATCACCATGGATGTAACAGATGGCTCAATTTCAGAGAAAAGTGGAAGATGAGACTACTTAGATGGAGATGTATGAGAGATAAGTAATAGTCTCCTATCGAGTAGTGTAAAGCATACACAATGACTCTAGGCAGATCAGATTCATGATGCAGATCAGATCAGATAGAGCAACAGAACATATATGGACTGAATTAGTGCAGATTTGGACATACCTTTCTCTTACATGACCAAACCAGAGAGAGTAGATCTGGTACAGGATACCAAGCAGTAGTGATCAACCAATCAGATATCTCTGGTCTTGACGCGATCCACACAAGATAGATTTTCCTGAGTTCTCAACACCTCATGGAAACAACAAAGCGGATCCGATTAAAGAGTGCTTAGCGAGTTGGATAGAAGTTCAGCCATAGATCTTTTTTTCTCACGAAATTACCCTACTCTAACTTACAATTCATAAATCTAATATTTATCAGATAATTTCATCTCCATCTTAACTCTGCCTGTGTGGACTAGTTTCTGCACAGTCTGTCCCAAGTCAGGATAAAGAATGAGGGTTGCGGTGGGTGTGGCGAGCCCTGCACTAAAACAACCAATCTTTATGGAAATGAAACCCAGTCAATTTTCGTTGGGGAGTCACCCTCTTAGCGACGCGTCATACTGAAACCTGGATATGACGATAAGAGAACAAGGGTCGGGTCATCACCGCCTCAGTGGCGCGCTATATTGGAACCCGGATATGGTGACAAGTGAGCGAGGGCCGGATCGTCATCACCTTAGTGACGCGCTGAATCGGCGCCCAGATATAGTGTCAAATGAACAATGGTCTTCGCACTTGACTTGACGAGTGCGAGGGGCAAGGAAGCTAGTCGGGGAAAGTAGAATTTGTTTGGGTACTTAGAATGTAGGGTCCTTAATAAGTAAACTAAGAGAGTTAGTTGATACTGCGATTAGGAGATGCGTTAATATCTTATGTGTTCAGGAGACTAAATAGATGGGTCAGAAGGCTAAGGAGGTGGAGAATACGGGCTTCAAATTGTGCTACACAGGAAAAGAACAAAGTAAAAATGGTGTAGACATCTTAATTGATAAGAGCCTCAAAAATGGAGTTGTCGCAGTTAGAAGACAAGGGGACATGATCATCATGATCAAATTGATTTTTGAAGATTTGGCCTTGAACGTCATCAGTGCGTATGCCCCACAAGTAGGTTTGAATGATGATGTCAATAGACGATTCTGAGAAGACTTAGAGGACATGATTAGAGTAGTGCCTAGCAGTGAAAAACTCTTTATTGGAGGAGATCTTAATGGTCATGTTGGCACAGTTAGATGGGGGTTTGAGATGGTACATGGGGGTTTTGGATATGACGAACATAATCAAGAGGGAAAAGACGTCTTAAACTTCGCTATAGCTTTTGACCTCATGGTAGCGAACACCTTTTTTAGAAAAAAAATCACATTTAATTACTTTCAGCAGTGACTAGCACTCGAGCCAGATCGATTTTGTCCTGACTAGAAGGGAGGAGAGACCAAACTGCATGGATTGTAAGGTTATACCTAGCGAGTGTGTTGTCATAACTTTTGGTGGCTGATTTTTATTTTCAGATATGCGTTCGGCGAGATAGAGACATAAAAATAACGAGAACGAGGTGGTGAAATCTCAAATGTGACGTTTCTCAGGTGTTTAAGAATAAAATTATTGCAGAAGGATCATGAAACGAAGGTGAAAATGCGGATAATATGTGGAATAAGTTGACGAAAGAAGAGAGAAGAACCAATAGCTGACGTGGAAGTTTAGGGATTGATGTGAATTGGGCCTCATGGGCTTACTTGCTTTCATTTATTGTCAATATATTCTTGGTATTTACTTTTAGGATGGGTTTTATTCGATGGGCTAAATTAAATTAAGTTTGTTAATAATTAATTAACGCTAAGGTTATTTCCAGAGTAACCATTTGATTGCATAGTGCAAGCAAAAATAAAATAAAATAAAGATTAATACGAATTTGTCCTTAAATTACCAATCAACGGGGGAGACAAAACCACCTTCAACACTCGAGCAATCCGAGCTCACATTGAAACATTGTGAATTATTATCTAAATAACTAATTGTCAACGGCCATCAATTTTTGATCCGATCCATCCGAGAATAAATTGGTCGAATGTGCATCAAGATTTTGTAACTCGTCTTAAGTTGGATCGTTTATGAGTAGACACAACTGACCCCTTTAATTATGTTTTTTTTTATTTTATAATTTAATACTAATAAATCTTATACATACATTAATTAATGTTAATTTGCTTAAAATATAAAAAAATAATTAATATATTTTATACATCAGCATCGTGTCTAATATATTTTCTATTAAGATAAAATTATATACGATGATGAGTCCAATACATTAGTGATGATGAGTCAAATATAATTTCTATTAAGATAGAATTTCATTAAGGGTCAGTATTGAATTCTTATATTTTTATCTTAGTGCTTGATAAGATCATAAAAGACATACAATAAGATACTTCTTAGTTCATGTTCTTTTGCTGATAATGTATTGCTTATTGATGAAAGCATCAATGTTGGTAATAATTTCCATGAAATAAATAAAGGTCAAACTAAATACTCCATTTTAACATATTGATGGGTAATGATCATGGTTTCTCATTCTCATTTGTCAATGATGTTGTACTAATTTTTTTTTTAATTTATCAATTTATAAAATAATAAATTTAAATTTTAAGAGTTTGTTTGTGAGATGTATTTGTAGGTCAAAATTGAAGAAAGATGGAGCATGAAAGCCTAGAAATAGACTTAATTAGTTTAGAATAATTTTACTTTTAGTTTTGATCAATATTGAGTTAGAATTGTTGAAGAAATAAGCTTAAAAGTGTTGAGATATTTTGTATGTTTACGGGTTTTTTGGGTTTCTAGGGGGTTATTTGTAAGAAAGCATGTAAGGCTATATAAGCCCAAGGGACCATTTCTCAAATACAGAAAATACTTCCATTTTTCCATCTATACTGTTCTATACTGTTCTATATGGTATCAGAGCCAGGTTAGGGTTAGCAGCCACCAGTCCGCCGCCGCCGCCGATCCGCCGCCAGCGCCGCCAGAGCCGCCTCCGCCTCCGCCAGCTCCTTCCAGAGCGCCGCCTCCGCCTCCGCCAGAGCCGCCTCAGACAGTCGCCAGCGCCGCTCTTCCCCTTCCCAGTCCGCCTCTGCTGGGCGGCTGGGCTGTTAGGCCGCCATCGCCCCTGCTGGTGGCGTCGCTCCTGCTGCTGCCCGCATCTGCCGGGTTGGGCTGCTAAGCCGCCACCGCTAGCGGGTCTAGTCGTCGCTTCTGTCTCCTCTGGCTTGCTAGGCAGCCGCGGATCTGACCCGACCGGTGTGAGGTTCTTGTATACGGTGTGAGGTTCTTGATTTGGTTCTTGATCCGTTGACTCGAACCTTGATGGCGTAAATCAAGATCGAGTCAAGAAGGAGATAGAAAGGTTCGTAAGAAGGGAGTCTGAGTCGGTTCAATGGCAGAGGAAGGTAAGAATCCAATGGAAGAGGTGATGGCGAAGCTAAGCGCCACTGAGCTCCAGATGCTGATGCGAGTGTTCAGTGTGGCGACGAGCGAGAGCACACCGAGACCCGTTCAGAGGATAGACCTTCCACTGCTTGACAGGAAGCTTGATGGACCAGCCACTTACTTGAGCTGGTCGCGTCGGGTAAGGTACACTCTAGAGGGGAAGGATCTGGAGGGGTACTTGACCGGGGATAAGAAGGAGCCAGCTGAGGGATCTCCAGCGAGGGCAGAGTGGAAGTCCACTCACATGACAGTATATATGTGGCTTCTGAGTTCACTGACTCCCTCTATTGCTTCCACAGTGGATGGCATAGAGCGGGTCAAGGATGTCTGGGAGAAGCTGAAGAGAACTTATGATGGAGTGGGGAACAATCTGAGGGTGTTCCAGATTGAGAGAGAGATAGAGGCGATAGTGCAGGGAGATAGATCCATTCAGGAGTATGCCACAGATCTGGAGCGACTGTGGGCAGATTATGATAATTTCTCGCCAGCCGCATGCTGCAGGGATCCTGAGTGCCAGAGAGGGGCACGTGATACTCAGAGGAGGACTATGCATTTCATGAGGGGGTTGAGCCCGGCATTTGAGCTGAGGTGCGCAGGGTTATTGGCACAGTCGAAGATTCCCTCACTGGAGGAGACGATCTCGGCCATGATACAGGAGGAGAGCAGGATTGGGCGAGGGCGAGACTCGGGAGTGTTACAACTGCGGTGAGGTAGGCCACCTGAAGCAGTTTTGCACTAAGCCACCGAAGGAGAGAAACTTGGGAGGAAGAGGCCAGTCTGGAGGTCGTGGCCGAGGCAGAGGTGGCCAGAGGGGTGGAAGAGGAGGCTATCAGGCACATCTGACGATAGTAGAGGAGGAGAGTGAGGAGACTGTGGTCTTTACTGAGGAGGATCAGGAGTTTCTGGAGATATTGAAGAGGAAGCAGAAAGCAGCGGGTGAAGGGAAGCGTGTGCTCGATGATGCATCCACCTCATCCTCTTCAAGGGGTAACATTGCTTCCTTTGTTCACTCAGCCTCAGGTATTGGTGATACACTTGCTCTCGCATCTATATCTATCACGAGGGCACCAGATTGGATAGTTGACTCGGGTGCGTCTCGGCATGTGACTGGTGCTGCTAGGGAGTTTTCTTCCTATACTCACCTAGCAGTCCCAGAAAGCATCCAGACGACCGATGATACGGCTCAACCGGTAGTTGGTAAGGGTACCGTGCAATGTACCAACACCTTGACTTTGTCCAATGTTTTGCATGCTCCTTCCTTTCCTGTGAATCTTTTGTCCATAAGTGCCATTATATCACAACTAAAATGTGTGGTTCTATTTGATATTCCAAAGGTGATCTTCCAGGAGAAGGAGACCAGCAGGCGACTTGGGACTGACACATGGCATAGTGGCTTGTGGTATCTGGATAGGGAGAGTATGGACTCGGCTCTTTCATCCATTGTGGAGGGTACAGGAGGAGTTGGAAGGACTGTGGAGGACTTACTGCTGCTCCATCATAGGCGCTTAGGTCACCCCTCCTTTTCTGTTTTGGGTAGGTTGTATCCGCCTTTGTTTGAAAAGGCTAATAAGGAAAATTTGTTTTGTGATGCGTGTGAGTTGGGGAAACACGCGAGGAGTTCATATTCTAGTTCTGGGAGTAGGAGTTCTTTTGTTTTTGACTTAGTGCATTCTAATGTATGGGCCTTGTCCCACAACTGCTGTGAATGGATTTAGATACTTTGTTTCTTTCATTGATTGTTTTTCTCGTGTGACTTGGCTTTATCTGATGAAAAATAAGAGTGATGTGTTTGCTTGTTTCAAAGACTTCCACAAAGGGATTCAGACCCAATATGGTGCAGTGGTGAAAGTATTAAGGTCTGATAATGGGACGGAGTACACCAACAAGGCGTTTGGGGAGTACTTATCATCTCATGGGATACAACATCAAACCACCTGTCCATACACACCAGAGCAGAATGGGGTAGTCGAACGGAAGAACAGACATCTCCTTGAGATTACTCGAAGCATGATGATGTCAATGAAGGTATCAAAATACTTGTGGGGACAAGCAGTTCTGACAGCGGCCTACTTGATCAATAGGATGCCCTCGCGGGTATTGGAGTGGAAATCGCCGATTGAGATGTTGAAAGGCGAGAATGGGGATGTGGTGCCTCTCAAAACATTTGGCTGTGTGTGCTTTGTACAAGACAACAGACCAAATGTGGGAAAACTAGATCCAAGGGCGGTGAAGTGTGTGTTCGTTGGGTATTCGGCTACTCAGAAAGGGTATGTGTGCTGGAGTCTGGTAGAGAGAAGATTGTTTGTCAGCATGGATGTCACATTTAGGGAGCTTGAACCATACTACTCTGATCCAGTCGCATCGCCCTTTGGTGACTCGCTCGACACAGGAGGTATGAGGCGAGAGGGGGAGGGTGATAGTAGTAGTGAGAGGAGGATGGTGAGTGTGGGGGATATTCCTTGTCCGCTTGTGGATTCGGTTATGGTGCCGGTTGTGGAGACCGAATCGGAAAATGATGAGACTCAGACTCAGGGAGAGTTAAGGGTGTATACGAGAAGAAGAAAGCAGAATGAGAAAGCAGTGCCTACAGTGCCACGTGTGCCAAGTCCCTCGTCCCTGCCTCCTCCGACTCCTGAGACACCTACACCATCCACCTCAGATTCAGAGTACACAGGTGATATGATTCCTCTTGCTTCCCCTCCCACTCCCCTATCGATAAGGAGGACTTCTCGCATCAATGCAGGAGTTCCCCCTGATCGATATGGCTTTCCACATGATATTACTCAGTTTGTCTCTTACTCTAACATATCACCTGTGCATGGAGCATTCATTGCATCATTGGACATTGTCTCTATCCCTAAGTGTTGGCAGGTTGCTAAGGAGGATCCAAAGTGGAAAGTTGCCATGCTAGAGGAACTTGAAGCCCTAGACAAGAACAAAACCTGAGAGCTCATGTCACTACTACCAGGCAAGAAGGCGGTTGGCTGCAAATGGGTCTTCACGGTGAAGCAAAACCCGGAGGGTCGGGTTGAGCGTTACAAAGCCCGATTGGTGGCAAAGGGTTACAGTCAGACTTATGGCATTGACTATGATGAGACATTTGCACCCGTGGCGAAGATGAGCACAGTACGGACACTAATTTCCTTGGCTGCAAATGGGGGCTGGAAGCTACACCAGCTCGATGTGAAGAATGCTTTTCTCCATGGTGATTTGCTAGAGGAGGTGTACATGGAGATACCACCAGGTTTTGGCACGAAACAAACGGATGGTAAGGTGTGCAGGCTCAAGAAGTCACTCTACGGACAGAAGCAGTCCCCTCGGGTCTGGTTTGACAGATTTAGGAGAGCTATGATAGGCATGGGGTACCGACAGACCAATGCAGATCATACGGTGTTCTTCCGATGACATGGAGGACATATTACAGTGCTTGCAGTATATGTGGATGACATGATTATCTCGGGAGATGATGAGGGTGAAATTGCATTGCTAAAGAAGAAATTGGGAAAGAAGTTCGAGGTGAAGGACTTGGGACAATTGAGGTACTTCCTTGGGATTGAGATAGCTCGTGGTGCAGAGGGAATTGTCTTATCTCAGAGGAAGTATGTGCTGGATCTGCTTACGGAGACAGGTATGCTGGGGTGCAGACCCGCAGTTGCTCCAATTGATCAGAAGTCCAAGCTGAGTGCTGAGGCTGGAGAGCCAGTTGATAGAGAGAGGTACCAAAGACTGGTTGGTCGCTTGATCTATTTGAGCCACACTCGTCCCGACATATCATTTGCTGTGAGTGTGGTGAGTCGCTATATGCATGATCCTAGGGAGGGTCACATGGATGCTGTGTACCAGATTCTGAGGTATTTGAAAAGTGCACCTGGAAAGGGGTTGATCTTCAGGAAGAATGAACATCTGAACATTGAAGGTTATTGTGATTCAGACTGGGCTAGTTGTTCTGATGATAGAAAGTCCACGTCTGGATATTGCATGTTTGTAGGGGGCAATCTGGTCTCCTGGAAGAGCAAGAAGCAAACAGTGGTTGCGAGGTCCACAGCTGAGGCAGAATACAGGGCTATGGCTCTAAGTGTGGCAGAGATGTTATGGTTGAGAGCTCTGTTGTTGGAGCTCAAGATGGACCAAGGGACCCAAATGAAGTTGTGGTGTGATAACAAGTCAGCCATCAGCATCGCCAACAACCCAGTGCAGCATGACAGAACCAAACATATTAAGATCGATAAGTTCTTCATCAAGGAGAAGTTGAACAGTGGACTTCTGGAGTTAGGTCATGTTTCAACGAAAGACCAGACAGCCGATTGTTTGACGAAAGGAATCAATTCTTTGGATTTAGCGAGAGGATGTGACAAGATGGGCCTAGTGGATATCTTTTGCCCATCTTGAGGGGGAGTGTTGAGATATTTTGTATGTTTACGGGTTTTTTGGGTTTCTAGGGGGTTATTTGTAAGAAAGCATGTAAGGCTATATAAGCCCAAGGGACCATTTCTCAAATACAGAAAATACTTTCATTTTTCCATCTATATTGTTCTATACTGTTCTATAAAAAGTATAGCTGGGATTTGAGCCATTAGTAATGGTTCATGAGCCGTTAGTAATGGTTTAATCTGCATAAGTCGCGAAGCCTTCAAAAGTGACAGAGTGTATCATTTGTTATGACTTATGAAACCATTTATAATGGTATGAACTGTTATAATGGTTTTGCTAGCCATTATAATAGCTCTATAATACATATAGATCAAGAATATTTCTGTCTAAAAATTCCAATATTATTGCTAGGCCATTATAATAATTTAGGAGCCATTAGTAATGTCTCAAGTCAATAAATTGATTTGTTTAGCAGACAATGCCCTATTTAAAGGGGTGCTCTACCAGTTTTCAAACTACCGAAACATACAAATGATTCCTAGCTTTCTAAATCTTTTGCTGAATACTTTCTTAGTGTAGAGCTTGATTCTAAGAATGTTGTACAATGTGTACGTAGTTTCTGTTTTACAATAAAACTTAATAATAATTGACGTTTAATTTATTTGATATATAATTTTTTAGACCTTTCTATAAATTCTAAATCGTCATTTTTATAAAATCAATCAATCTCAATCATAAATGAAATATAAATATTTCAATCATTACACATTATCTTATAATATTAATAGACAATATTCATACACTCTTTATTTATAACACAAGTATAGATTAGAGATATACAAGTGTATTTTTTTTTGGGGGGGGGGGGGGGGGGCTTTTCACTATTTTCCAGCTATTCATAGTTAGGCCGGGCTCCACTTGTTTCTATGCTTTAGTAGCTTTGACACCCTTATCAGTTTCACCTTCAATTTTTTCACTGCAATGCAGAAATAAACCAGCACCCATTTTTATTTTTCAGTACAACAAAAAAGAATGAAAGATTGTCTAGTACACTACCAGCGAAGATTTTTTATTTTTTTATTTTTTGTCTTGTGAACGCTGGTCCAAGATGATCTTATTATTGTGCAGTGAGTGCAGGCTAACGTCCATAGCAATGAAGTTGTACATGGGACAGCTAACTAAGATTAGAAAATAGCACGTATTAATTAAAGGAGGTGGAAGAGGTGAAGATGGTGACATGCACGCAATTGAAAATTAGTGTGCAAGAAACATCAGAAATATTACGTGGCGCTCAAAAGAAAAAAGAATCAGCAATTCAGCAATTCAGCATGAGGTGGATATACAATTAATTAATTCAGCAACTCAGCAATTCAGCATGAGGTGGGGCCCACTGAAAAGCGGCCGCCGCTCGACCCACTGGGTCGTGACACATTCATTGAATATTATTATATATTTGATTTATATTAGGTCCTCCTTTGTTTTCTTTTGTTTTCTCTTGTTTTTCCTTTTGGTGAATGTGAGCCTGAGCCCCAGTGTATTAAAATCGGGACGGGTCGGGTCGGGTCAGGACGGGTTATGGCGGGTCGGCGGGTTTTGACGGGACGGGTCAACGGGTTACGGCGGGGCGGGTTAGCACGGGTTCAATTCGGGGGGTTTGGCCGCGATCCGTCCTAGACCCGTCGGGTTGGACGGGTCGGCGGGTCGGGACGGGTCGGCGGGTCAAAAATTTTTTTTTTTTTAAATTCTGAAAAATTCAAATAAATTCAAAAAAAATCCGAAAAAATCAAAAATAAACACTAAAAATATTAAAAAAATAAAAACTTATATTCTTGACCAATAAATTTTATTTTATTTATTTTGTCTTTTTTTTCAAAATTCAAAAATAATCAAATAAATTATAAAAAATTATAAAAACTGAAAATAATTATTGAAAAATTAAATGATATGACTTAAAATAAATTGAAATAAAATTTTAAATGATATAAAAAAATTATTTTATTTTGTTGTCATTTTTTTTCAAAGTTTGAAAATAATCAACAAAAATTGAAATAAATTATAAAATTCGAAAATAATTATTGAAAAATTAAATAAAATCTTAAATGATATGACTTAAAATAATTGAAATAAAATTTTAAATGATATAATAAAATTATTTTATTTTTTTGTCATTTTTTTTCAAAGTTCAAAAATAATCAAATAAAATTAAATAAATTTTAGAAAATCGAAAATAATTATAAATAAAGTTACCCTCCTCCTTTATTCCGGGCTTGGGACCGGCTATGTAATACATAGGCGGAGTTCTAACTTTTTATTCGTTAGTAAAGTTTATTGAAAAAAATCAAATAAGGATTGTAAATGCTAGAAAAAATTTAAAAATAGGGGAAAAAATACAAAATATAAGTGTTTAAAAATACCATCTAAATATTCGAGTTCATATACCATAGCTCATTTTCGGGCATACCATCTGAGTCTCCATCTGCTTCTGTCATAAATTCACCGGATGATTGTTCTACGGGTGCATGTTGATTACGTTGTTCTGCATCAAACCAATCTTTCAAGCATACGAGTCGTTCGAATGTCTTTGCACCCAATCTGCTGCGTTTATCTGTTAGTATCCTGTTTGCTGAACTAAAACAGGATTCGGAAGGGACGGTTGACACGGGCACGGCAAATATATCACGTGCCATCATGGCGAGAGTTGGATATGCATTTTCATTCCTCTTCCAATAACCGAGGATGTCAATACCGTCAGGTTCCATACTTCCTAAACAATAGCTAACTAATTCATTCATATTAGTTTGCATTTGTGAGTCGTCATCTTCCTCCAAGTCTCGCAATAATGCAGACCGACTATTGCTCCTAACATATTTAAAAAAAATATTAGTCTCACAATATTATAATAATATAATGAGTTTGAATATTGTAAATATGTTAGAATTTAGTACCTAATATTACGAGGATTCGAAGAAGATGGATGATTCGTTTGGTTTGAATGAAGTTGGGTGTTGTATAAGTTAAACATTTCTTCCAATGCAGATGTCACACGTTGTTCCTCCCCGATATGTGATAAATTTAGATTCTTCTTATACCGTTCAAGCAATCTTATAGTATACTTCTTCTTGAATGAAGGATGGAGACAGTTTACAAGAATTGTAACGAGAGGAACTTCATCCCAATATTTTAGGAATTTCTCTCTCATGGCTTCTATAATTGGTGACAGAGGTGAGTCACCGTGCACGTCCTCCGCGATTCGACGAAGATCTATATTCTCAAAATCATGGTACACCTTGAAAAAAATAAAATAAATTAGTAATGAAATAACTTAAAATTTGTAACGAAATAAATACAAGACGAAAAAAACAAACCTTGGATATCAAATAGAGATGTTGAAGCAATTGATGAGCGGATGGTATGTACGAGCATGATAGTTGAACGGTTGCGTTAAAAAAAAAATTCTAAAAATGTGTGAAGTTGTTCGAGTTGATCCCATTCTTCCATGGAGCATAATAAGGGTAATCCCTCGGGTGAATTACGTAGGATCTCACTTATAGCATGTTTGTATGGAAGGACACGGTGTATCATTCTATATGTTGAATTCCAACGTGTATCTATGTCCCACGGTACTCTTAACTTGCTCAAATTTAATCGTCCACACAAGGCATGAAAATCTTGTTTTCTTATATTGTTAGAATAAATATGATGAAGACCATCTTTAAATTTACAAATTAAATTATTGACGGAAGTTGTCTTCAAACCCGCCTTAACAGTTAAACTAAGAATATGACATGCACATTTTTGGTGAAACATTCTACCATCCAAAATTGGGTTTAGTGCACGTGTAAAATAATCAATAGATTTAATATTGTTGCTTGCATTATCAAAAGAAATTGAAAATATTTTGTTCTCTAAATCTCTTTTCAAATTATACTCATGCAATACATTTATAATGGCTTGATAAATAATTTGTGCGGTGTGCGGATAATTCATGGTTCGAAAACTTAATACTTTTTTTTGTAAAATCCAATCATGATCAATATAATGGGCGGTAACACAACTATAACTAAGACCATGTTTACCGGCGGTCCATATATCAGATGTAATTGATATTTTATTTGTTGCAACTGCAAATATGGCCAATAATTCACTTTTTCGTTCAACATATTGTTTTTTTTAACTCAGATACCATTTTGTTATGATGAAACCTTTTGTATAATGGTTGACCACAACCTCTAATTACCAATCGAGCAAAATCGGTACAATATGCCATACTTATTGGTTGTTCTTTTTTTGCTATGTATCGAGCAAACTCATTTAACATTTTTTTTCGTCATATTTGACAAGAGTTCTAGTACCGTCCGAGTTCAAACAACTTTGTACCATACGGGTATCGGGTCTTTCTTGGGGTTCTTCATTTTTTGCTATATGTTTATCGGCATGTTTTTTAAATTGACTTAAACCATTTTTTATTACATAATTGTACGAAGTTTTGCAATTACTTACCTTACATCGTGCATTGATTAGAACACCGTCGGGACCTAAAGTTTGTTCATAATAGCGCCACCAAGGTGCATCATAAGTTGGGGGAGCTCTCTTCCTTCTCTTGTCAGCTCCGGATTCGATCGGGGATTCCGGGACACTTGAGTCGGGTGTTGGTGTGGAACATCCCGCACTCGTTGGATGTAACGGTGGAAGTCCTCCACTAATTGTTGCATCGGTATTATATTGGGAACTTGGCGGATATTGATTAGAACTTGACGGATATTGAGAACTTGACGGAAATGAGGTCGAACCTTGTCCGGCACTAAAGGAAGTGATTTGCGGGTTGTAATTAGGATCAACATGTGGTTGTGATAGATAATATTGTTGTGATGGAATTTGTTGATAATAAGGATGCAGAGAGTTAGGATTTTGTTGATAGTATGGGTTCGAAGGGTTAGAACGTGGCATTTCTTCACCAAAAATTTCAACGCTCAATCGATGTGCCATTTCTTCGGCTTGAGAGGGATTGAGAGATGTCATTTGATATTGCTAAAAAAATATTAAAAAAATATAATGAATGCTAAATTGACAAAAAATAATGATAAAAAACAATGTAACAAAAAAAGAATATAATAGAAAAACAATGATAAATAAATAATGTAACAAAAAATAAAGAATATAACAAAAAAAACTAATTAAAATAAACTAATGATAAAAAAATTAAAGAATGTAAATATTTATTTAAAAAACTTAATCATTAAATAATATTTTATAAAAAATAACTAATTATTATAAATTAAAAATATAAGTAATTACAAAAAAATAAAGAATGTAATAAAAACGAATTAAAAGAAACGAATGACAAAAAAAGAGTGCAAATATTTATTTAAAAAACTAATTACTAAAAAATATAAACTAATTATAAATTACTAATTATAAAATATAATATATACTAATAAGTAATAACTAACCTTTTTTTTGTCGGAATCGAAAGATTGTCGAAAGCCCGAAACTTTAAGACGAATTAACGATAAATAATATAACGAATTGCTAAATTGACAATAATAACTAAATAACACTAATATAAATATTTTTAATTTTTTTTCTGGATAATGTAACAAAATTACTATAATAATATAATTAGAGAATTGCTAATATCAAAAGATTAACGAATTAACGAGAGAGAGTTTGGTTTGGAGAATTGAGAAGAGAGATAGAGTGAAGTTGTTTGTGTGAGGATATGAGATGAAATGGGGTGGTATTTATAGGAAAAAAATTTGAATTATGATTTTTTATTTTTTTCTGATTTTTTTTGAATTTTTTTGAATTTTTTTGAATTTTTTTGAATAACAGCGGGTTTAACGGGTCGGACGGGTCGGGTTGGACGGGTAAAGTGGGTCGGGTCGGACGGGTTTGATTCCCGGGTTTCCCGGGTCGGGTCAGGGCGGGTCGGGCACGGGTTATCCCGGGTTTGGCGGGTCGGGTCGGGTCGGGACGGGTCTAAAACGGGTCGGGTCTAAGACGGTTTTTTTTCAAATTTTTTTGCCCGCGCCCGTGCTAGACCCGCCGGTTCTAACGGGTCACGGGTCCGACGGATTTGAGCACGGGACGGGTCGGGGCGGGTCGCGGCCACGGGTCGGACGGGTCGGGTCTGACCCGGTCGGATATTTTTAATACTCTACTGAGCCCCACCCCCACCCCCACATGATCGCTCAGGCTTAAGTCTAATCTGAACCGTCCATGTCAAAAGTGAAGAGCCGCCTCGGCCGTTCAATCGTATTCATAGCAGTCTGCAAAAGTTGGACATAACATAATAATTTGAGTATTTTACAATCCTAAATCCTCCAACTGCAACGGCGTGATTGCAGTGCAGGCAGCAGGTGGTTGGTGAGTTGTGAGTTTCCTATTCCCTACATACGTGCACGCTATGGACATCAGCCCATGCCCCCATGGCCCCGGGCAGAGCATGCAACACCCACGTGTCGGTATTTGGATGGGCAAGTCTGTTGGCATGAACTGTGAATTCGCAGACAGAGAGAGAGGGGGGGGGGGTGGGCACCACTGGGCAGTGGGCTAAATGCTAATGCTGAGGCTGATGCTGGTCAAGTGGTCAGCCCACGCTTCCTCCGCAGCGCAGCGCCCGGCCCTCTTTATCCACTTCCCTACATTAATTAATACTTAAGTAATACTCTCATCTCATCTCATCTCATCTCATCTCATCTCATCTCTTATATTCGTAAACGCAGTCGCAGTGCACCACACACGTTCCACGTAGACGTTAATTAGTTCCGACATGCGGGGCCCATCTGGCGCCCCATGCTCCTACACGTGTCGTCCTCTGATTGGATACTTGCTTGTTTAATTTTCACAGACATTTCCAAAACTATTATTTTATCAAGAAAATTTCTTATCAGGGGGAGGGTTGATAAACAGGAAAAAGCCCCATCTACAACTCCTGTCCCCGTTCACAAAATAGTTGTAGATTTAATCTATGTGATGTAATGTAATAATAATAATAATAATAATTAAATACCTTTTATTTCCAAAGACGAAAAACAAAGGTAAAGATAAAACAAATATAAGGATGCCAATCTAATCTAATCTAATCTAATCTATATACAAAATTCAAAAACAAACAGATAAGACGTCCGACCGATCGATCAGTTCAAATGTTTATTTCTTAAATTAATCAGGTCAGGTCAATTCAGGTCATATAATGAGATCCACTAATCAAGCAATCTCAGCCGGTGGAGCGAGGTTCAGATCAAGATCCAACGGCTTCCTTTGACCCACCAAAACATGCACAGAGGAGGATCCCTCTCCCTCTCCCTCGGAGTCACTCTTCACCGGAGCTGACCGGACCTCAGTCCGCGCACGTGGTCCCAGACCCATCGTCTGACCGATCAAATAAAACCTCTGGCCAGCGGGTCCTGCCACCGGGTAAAAGCCGCTGTTGAAGTGGAGCAGATCTAGGCTGAGTGGGATTCCGACTGGGGGTGGATCCGGAGGTGGCGCCACCCCACTCCCAGCCCCAGGTAAGGTCACCGGCGCCGGGTCTTCTACAGAGCTACTATTGCTGCTGTTGGCGGCGATGTTGGAGTGAATTAGACTCTTCCTCTGAAGTGGGAAGTTGGTTTTTGCTTTGGGCCCCCGAAATTGACGCGCGGCGGCGTCATAGGCACGGGCCGCCTCCTCGGCTGTGTCGTAGGTGCCGAGCCAGACACGGGACTTCTTGCTGGGGTCACGTATCTCGGCTGCGTACCGGCCCCATGGGCGCTTGCGGACCCCACGGTAGTGGACTTTCTCTTTCTCTTTGGCTGCCTTATCGGATCTGGAATCCTTGGGGTTCATGGAGTTGGCTAGGGAGGTTGGAGTTTGGTTCTCAGTTTGAGGCGCCATTGACCATTGTATCTGAAGACTGAAGAGTGGCGAGGAGAGGAGAAGACAAGAGGCGTCGGTGCAGTCCAGTACAATTTATAGGGAGGGGGATGGACGGATATATGCGCTTCACAAATCACAAGTCATCACATGGACTTATTTCCAATCAACCTCCAAAACATTGTTTACTTCTAATTCCACCCTTTTCATGGCTGTAGCCTGTACGCCTGTACCTATGAAATGTAACAATCTTATTCTCTCAATGACAGTGATTGATTAAAATAAGCTAATAATTAATATTCTAAAGACTGTCTAAAAGGAACTCTTTTGGAATTTTATTAAAGTGGTGGATGAAGGCAAACACTACTTAATTTTGAAGCTCCTTGGTAACTTGTCAAAAATCAGCAACGAAAGTAACTACCTCTCACCTTTAATTAATTAATAATAATAATTTGAGAAGGAAATTAATGAATTTGAGATCTAATAAAAGTAGGGGTGTGGGGTGAGACGTGAGCGGCGAGCGGCGCGATAATAAAAAAAGCAAGGCAAATATAATAATGAAAAAGAAATAAAGAGAGTTTAAAGTTGAGAGGGGGCGGTCAACACAAATAGCGGATAGCTAGCGTAGCTGTTTGACCAGACCCGATCAGACCCGATCAGACCCGATCAGACCGGCCCCGCCGCCCCACTCGCTCTGGCTGCGTCTGCGTCTGCGTCTTTTGGTTAAGCAAATGGACTTATTATCTTAATTATTTAATTATTAAACTAAATAAATATTAATAACAGTACAACCACTGATTCATTCCCCAGGCGGGATGTGGCCAGGCCAGGCCCATCCGCCGGCCCGCCGCTCATACCAATTGCCGTGCTTTCTGTCTCCTACACACGGCACCCGCTCCTCTCCCAAGGACTCATTAGTCTAGGCTTGCAAACGAATTGAATTGAATTAGCTAGTATTTGAGTTTAATTTAAAATCATTTCAAACTAAATCAAACTTGACTTAAATCAAATTCTAACTGAAATCGAACTATAAACAAAATCAATTATTTTCACTTTTTATATTTATTTTTATATTAACATAAATAATTAGAGCTAAAATAATTAATATTTTATTAATTTCATATTAAAATTTGAAAAAAAATAACTACCATTTATTAATTTAATAATATCTTATCAATTTTATAATAAAATAAATATATTATTATATATATTATTGAATAAATAGTTAAAAATAATACAAATAACTATATATTGAATTGAACTCGAATCGAACTGCTAAAAAAGTCTAATCAAAAGAACCAAACTCGAGTTCAAATCGAACCGAACACCGAATAAATTATAAATTATGATTTTTTCTTATAGCCCTACTCACTACTCAGTTAATCGTTTTAATAATACTTTTTCAAATCAATTAATTAAATTCTATACTTACTAGAATTTCACTATTACCATTAGATTATATTTTCTATTCTACAATAATATAGTATTATTTTTAAAAAATCAATATTACCGATACTTTTTTCAAGTAAAAATAACAATTCAAGACTTAAATGAGTATTTATATTATTGTTGTTGAGAATAAATTTAATCATTGTGATGGTATTAATTAAAATAAATTAATTAAATTAAAAAAAATAACCTTAAAAGGGAATTTTGTCTCTATCAATTCATTGCTCGTCCTATTTCTTTCCAAATGTTAATTGATATTTCATTGAAGACTAGTTTAAAATTTTGGCTTTATGTTCTTTCTAAAAATTTATATCGAGATCGATTATTTTTTCACCCTATCCACGTAAAATGGAAAGCATTCTTTTAGAAAAATGTGTAAATTTTAGTTTACAACAAATTTAGAACATGTACATTATGCTGAATATGGTATGTTGATAATTATATTGAGACTTGAGAGAGATCATTTAGTCATTGGATCATGCAACTGATGCAAAAAAAGGTTGCAAAGTAAAACAACCGCAAGTTGTTCTCCTGTTCCAATTTGGATTCATAGCTAGAAATAAAGCTGTATATCCTTTTCTGTAATTTTGTCTAAAAAAAGACAACTGATTCATCAACAATCTAAAATCAATCCGTAAAAGCAAAGCAAAAGCTTTTGTCAGCGGTTAATATTGATTCTGAAAATTTATCAATAAATCTAAATCGATGCATGATATGAACACTTATGTGCATAATGAGTAGAGATAAATTATACTAATGCTATTACATCTTGACAGAAGATTACCAGTACAAGGAGCATCATAATTCAGAATTAGAGAAACCAAGAAGTCTAATCAAGGAGGTTGCAAGTAAAATTACCATCAACCAGAACTAATTTTTCAGCCTTTACAACAGAATCTAAAAGGAGAGGCACAAAGCTCCTACTGGGGCCGTAGAAATGAGGGAAATAGTTCGTGCTGTCGGCTGATTCATACACTAATCCTTCCCCTAGCTGCAGTAATAATTACACATATTACTCTTTATTAGCAATATAGAGCAAAGTAGTACATATTATCTTTGAAGGTTGGTAAGATGTTTATATAAACAACCCTAGTTCGAGAACAGGTTTGCAACTTGTATGATTCTGGTAGGATGGATGGTATAGTATCTTTACCTTCCACGTAACAACAATGATTTTTTTATGCAGGAAACTTGGGTTGGAGTCTTAATACATGTAGTCTGGTTGTTAGTAGTGTGGTACCCATCAATAATTTCTAGTCTTGGTACCAGTTTTGGAGATTACCATGCAACAGTGACCATATAGCCATACTGGAGGATCTCACTGGAACTCAAGCCAGTTTGATCAGATTTAAGTCATCTCACATGCTTTGGAGGTATTTTAAAGTTTGATTTGTGCTTATTCGCTTATTAAAAGGCATCGGACACGCTTGGTGACTGTGTTTAATCCTTTGATTTTGTTTGATGCCAGGTGGCAGGTCCCCTAGTTGGCACCTACCTAGCAGTACCGGGACTAGATAACTACATAACTAGGGATTTAAGAGTATTGATTTAAATCACTTTGATCCAAAATACTGATGAAGAAACCACAGCATGATCTGGTACCTTAGCAGCATCGATTTGGAGCAAATAAAGATCCTGTCTTCCTACAAAGAAATTACCGAGGACCATCTTCACCTGCATCAATTAATGCAAAGCATCACTCACACCCGTGAAACTACCACAGGAAGGGGGGGGAGGGGGAACCTGGTTGAGGTCGCTGAGGTGGATGCAACGGGTAGTACGATCGAGATCGCCGCCGAGAGAGGATCCCTTGTGCTGAAGCTCTTGCCACTCCGCTTGAGCGCTGATTCGGTACACCCACCCCACCTCTCGCTTGGCCTTCGTCCCACAAATACAAGTACAATCCTCCATTTCTCCGATCCTCTCCTGAGTCTCCTCTCTTTGCCCAAATTTACAGAGACTTGAGGAGTTGAGGTTGGGGTTGAGGGCAATGGCAAGGAATATTTGATGGTGATATGGGCTTGAATATTTAGCCCGTAAGGTGCAGAAATGGAAGTGCAGCGTCATATGGGCTTCAATATTTGATAGGTGAAAAGTTGCAGCCCATAGATTATATTATTATATAGTACAAGTATAGCTTATACCTGTATTGTTGGAAATATTATACTATAGTCCTAAGAATGCATGTAGTCGTCACTCACTCGGACACTGGACACTGGACACATACATTAATATTACCAGCGATGAAAATTATCCTATTTGATTCTTCGATTACAGTACACCAAGACCAAATCATGGTATCATATTTGAAATGAACAACTAAAGTACAACCACAGTCCTCAGGGTCCACAGGACAGGAGTCGAAGAAAAGTCTTTGCACAATTTGGACAAAATGGAAATGAAATGAAAGTTAATATATCGAATAATAATAGATTGTGTGGTTTGTGAAGCACAATTCGCCCAAAACGCTCAGGCTTCTCTCAATCCTCATCTCATCTCCATTCTCTCCTCAGGCCTCCACACACAAACAAACCATGGCCTCTCAAATTCCAATCAGCCAGCCAGCCAGTTATTTATCTCCAATTATTCTCCTTCCTTCCTTCCTTCCTTATGTAATTGTAATTTCTTCCCCAGTTGAGTTGTGCCTTTCCCTTCCCCTGCCACGTCATCGCACATAATCGCAATAAAAAGGCTGAAAAAGAAAATGAGAGGATACAGTGATCCGCCTGCATTAGCATTATCCCCAAATAAATATTTATTTCAACTGGAAGAAATAAGACATTCCACACTCGTCTCCTCCTTTGTACTATTTTTATTTTGATTGGTAGTTGGTACTCTCTCTTTTCTCTATATACAGATATACTCCTCCTTCCTTCTACATTTTTCAGTTTCTCTCTTCTCTCATCGCCAAGCCCACACCCACACCCACGCACCCCACCCCTTCTCCGTCTTAAGTTTTAAGGTAATCATCATCGTTTAATTATAATAATCATTTAGCGCCCCTGCCTCACTGCCTCAGCATGAGCGATTTGTGTTATTCTCTTGATTTTGCGATCATTCGTAGATTAATTACTCATGGCTAAGCCTAAGCCTCTGGATTACGAGTCGCTCAATGAGAATGTCAAGAAGAGTGCGTACGCTGTCAGGGGAGAGCTCTACTTGCGAGCTTCTGAGCTCCAGAAAGAGGGCAAAAAGGTTTGCTTTCTCTTTTCTAACTACATCCTTCATTTACTCAAAATACCATTTATCTCCTTTCTTTTTTTTCCTGCTTTAAAAACAGATTTTTCTTTCTTTCCTTTTTTTTTTTAATTGGGCTATGTTTCACGCAGGATGCAGCTCACATGTGCAATATATATAGTTAACTCTGAAATTGAGGAAGGCTATATGTGGACAGCAAAAATACAAACTAAAAACTGAAATTGTGGTCTTTTGCAACAACAAACACCTTAATGACATGAGGTCTCTCACGCGAAGATAAAAATAAATAAATAAATGGAAATTGAAACGGTATATGTGGAACCATGGCCGGTACCTACCATGTTAAAATTAGGATGTATTGGCTCCATAATTATTCTTAAATTTTATTTCTTCCTTTTTCTTTTGATTGCAGATTATTTTTACAAATGTGGGAAACCCCCATGCTTTGGGACAGAAGCCGCTTACATTCCCTCGCCAGGTTTGTACTCCGACATTTCATACTGCACCACCTCATCTCTCTCTCTCTTTTTCTTGGAACAAATCACCATTTTTTTCTCTTTTGATCCTAAAAAAACTTTGCAACTGCCCATGCTGGTACCAGCTTGGTGTTATGCCATAACCCAGCCCGCACCAAATTTCTTTGGACAAACCTTCCTAAAGTAATTAGAATTGTAGTGCAATTTGTGCTTATATACAAGATAAATGCTGACTGAAAATTGGATCTCTTGCCAGTGTCATCTGTACATGCAGCACATAAATAAATAGTTCCTATTACTGAAATAGAAATTTTCAGTAAAGCATTTTCCCAATACAGTGAATCATCTAGGTTTCGCTGGAGCATGTTTTTTATCACAAACATGTTCATATGGTATAATTGGAATTTGGTTAATTATGAAACCCTTCTTTTCTGTAGGTAGTGGCACTGTGCCAAGCACCATTTCTACTCGATGATCCAAATGTGGGTCTTATATTCCCATCTGATGCCATTGCAAGGGCTAAGCATTATCTCTCACTTACTTCTGGTGGTTTAGGTCATAATCAGTCTTTTATTTTTTTTGTTCTAAATTAGTTATTATTCATCATACTATGACTTTTCCTTCTTGGAAAACTTCATGGTTAACCTTTACAAAAATTGAAAGCATCACATAACACTGCAAAAAGATAATAATCATACATAAAAACAAAGAAATTTTCTTGGGATTGTTTAGAGAGAACATATGTATTTTGTACCTCGTCATTTTCATCCCTATTTAATGTACAACAAAAATTCCCACCCCTTTTGTGCCCCCAGTCTCTACATAAATCTATTGGATGATGGATATTTTTGTGGATGTAAAGTTGTAAACTAAGAGAGGAGGATCTATGTGATACTTACCATATTCCTGAGTGGTGTGAGGAATCAGCAGTTGCACACTATTTCTATGTTCTTATCACCCATTTTCAAAACGTTACAAAACATCCCTTGTTATTTTTGTTAATTTTTCATAATCTGCTATTTTATCTATTAGGCGCTTACAGTGACTCCAGAGGTCTCCCTGGAATAAGAAAGGAAGTTGCTGACTTTATTGAAAGGCGTGATGGCTATCCAACGTGAGAAAGAAAATATATACAAATATGTATTACAGTTTTCATTTAATGTTTCTGAAAAATAAACTACCTTTTTATGTTTGTGATGGCAGGGATCCAGAACTTATCTTTCTGACTGATGGTGCCAGCAAAGGTGTCATGCAAATGCTCAATGCTCTAATCAGAAATGAGAATGACGGGGTAAGAAAACTTGTGCTATCTGTTCTTATGATAGCTTTGGATGAGATCCATATGAAAATTATACCCAGGTCCGTCATATGGAGGCAAAATAAAGGGCTTCACCTTATAACTACAAATTTGACTACATCATTGGTTTAGCTTTTGTTGACAAATTTTTCCAGGACCTTTTTCACTATATCAAAATCATATGAGCTTCCTCTCGTGTATAGCCTATCATCATTGGAAACATCTCTATGCTTTCGGATTGGGTTTCATTTCTAGCCTACCCCAATTTATTTGGGATTAAATGCTTTGTTGTTGTTCCTAAACTCCATTCTCCTTTTATGGCCAAAACATTCCATCATATTGTCTCTGCATGAATGATGAACAAAAAAAAGCATTATTGTTCAACTTTTTGAAAAAAGGATGAGAGATTTTCGATGATTCTTCTCTTTTCTTGAAGAGCGAATGAGACATCTCTCCAACTTCTATAAGGAAATGCACGATATATAATAATTTTAAGGAGGTGCACATTCAACTAGTTTCCCAAGAAGATTAGTTAAAAGTAAAACAAAAAAGAGGGAAAAGTATATATATATCTATATCTATCTATCTATCTATCTATCTATCTATCTATATATATATATATTTGTTCTTGTATTATTGCTTTCTTGGTTACACTTTCAGATTTTAGTACCAGTTCCACAGTACCCTCTCTACTCAGCAGCCATAACCCTGTGTGGTGGGTCCCTTGTGCCATACTATTTGGAAGAAGAGGCAAATTGGGGTCTCGATTTCAATAATATTCGCCAGTCTATCTCTGCAGCTCGGTCAAAAGGAATAACCGTAAGCATCCCTCTCTCTCTCTCTCTCTCTCTCTCTCTCTGTGAAGATTATCAAATTTCTTGTTTTTGGTACTTGTCTGATAGCACTGTATGTATTTATAATTATATTTCTTTCCATAGGTTCGTGCCATGGTGATAATAAACCCTGGGAACCCAACGGGTCAATGCTTGAGTGAGGCTACTATAAGGGAGTTATTGCGGTTTTGCTTCCTAGAGAACTTGGTACTGCTTGCTGATGAAGTGTATCAGCAAAACATTTACCAGGATGAGAGACCTTTTATTAGTGCCAGGAAGGTAACCCCACACTCCACTTCTGATTCCTCTTGTAATACCCAAACCGTCACTCTTGTCTTCTTCATTTTGGATTTATGGAGTATTTTCATTTCATTTGGAGCAAACTGGGTAGATAGATATATTTAGAGATGAAGAGAATATTAATACAATACTTGTGTAATTTGGAAAAAAAAATACTTTCTATTCCTCATCTTCTGAAAACACGTAAATTCACTACTATGATATTACAGAAAATTATTTTTCTGTCTACACACTTGTAAACTGGATTAGCTAATTTCTATTGCTTTCTTTATGGTAGATATTGTATGACATGGGTCCACCATTGAGCAAGGAGGTACAGCTTATTTCCTTCCATACCGTGTCAAAGGGATACTGGGGTGAGTGTGGCCAGCGTGGTGGTTATTTTGAAATGACTAACCTCCCTCCCAAGGTAAACTGTATATTTGATATAATTTTGTTTATCTATAATTTGAAATGATGTTCATTTCTTCAATATGAACTCTTAGATTCTTGTAAATATACTTCTAATTTGTGCTCAGTGTATTAGATCTGAATTCAAAGTTGGACAAGTGCAATTTCTGGATTTAATGATATTATTTTTCATTACTATAATTTGTTTTCAGACTGTGGATGAGATATATAAGGTTGCATCGATATCTCTCAGCCCAAATGTCCCAGGCCAGATCTTTGTAAGTTGACTAATTACAGTTAGTCTTCTTTTTTTATTCCCTATTTTGCTACTGAGATATATTTGGTTCAACAGATGGGGCTGATGGTTAATCCTCCAAAACCAGGAGATATCTCTTACTTGAAGTTTGAGCAAGAAAGGCATGATTATGTGATTTTTTTTAATTCAATTAATACAGTGTATTCTTTGAGTCTTTTGGTATTCTAGAGTTTTCCTTTCCTTCAATGATTAAACATGATCTTTTAGCAATTTTAACTGGTTTTTTTCACTTCAAAATATGCAGCAAGGCAATCCTGGAATCTCTTAGGAAGCGGGCCCACATTATGACTGATGGCTTTAACAGCTGCAGAAATGTAGTTTGCAACTTTACTGAAGGTATGATTCGTGTAACATTTTCCCTAAATTTTGTATGCACTCATTCTGAAATAGTCTAAAAAATAAAAGCATAAATTTGTGCAGGTGCCATGTACTCTTTCCCGCAAATTCGCTTACCTGCAAGAGCAATTCAAGCTGCCAAGGATGCCGGAAAAGTACCTGATGTTTTCTACTGCCTCAAGCTTCTAGAAGCGACTGGCATCTCAACTGTACCAGGGTCTGGCTTTGGCCAGAAAGAAGGGTAAAAATTACTATTATACCCTTCTACCTCATTTTTCTGGAAGTTGCCCATAGGTGGTACTATATTGTACCTGCAGAAATTACCCACTACTACATTGCCACTGGATTTTTCTTACACTACGTAATTTTTATTTTGAGCAGGGTCTTTCATTTGAGAACGACTATTTTGCCAGCTGAAGAGGATATGCCGGCAATCATGGAAAGCTTCAAGAAATTCAACGATTCATTCATGGAGCAATATGAAGACTACAGAGGCTATTCCAGGATGTGAGGTTTGGTGGTGAGAGGCATATATTATTTGCAAAGCGTGACGAATCTTTTTTCTTCCCGCAAAGCGCCTTAATTTCTCATAAATATGTAGTCTAAACTCTTAAATAAAGTAAATTTGTAATGATTACTTGTACAAGGTGAACTGTGAAAGAATTGATGGATGCTGACAAACAATCCGTATAGCAGATATTGCCCCATATAGCAGTTTTGTTTCATTTAAGAGTTATGGTAATTCCGTTCTTGGTCTGGCTTTAGCTTAGAAATTGAATAAATTGAATCGTTGGTAACTATTACTTCATCACTAAAAAATACTAAAAATCATTAAAATTGTATGAAATTATCTGCAACTGTGGAGGTTTTGAGCAGACGTACAATGTAGAAGCGGTGGCCAATGAGATTTCGAGCAGATGTATATATATATTCACCAAAAGTCCAAAACCATGGAATATCATTGTAGTGTGCTGTTTATGAATTCAGTTCTGCACAACTTCTCTGAAAAAGGAGACTAAATTGGGAGCATGTCTTGTAACAGAAAGAATCTGTGCCAGTGCCAGTACATGAAGTATCTGGATGTTCTGATGAATTCATTTGTTATAGTCATGTTCATTGACTGTCTTGTGACCAGAACTTCTAGGGGAGAAAAATCAAGGAAACAATTAATTAAGCCCAATATCTGTAACGCCTCCAATTACTAGTCTTGTTCTTACAATTGGTTTGCCTTACTTACAGCTACTTTAATTTAACCAACAGTGCTGTTCACAGCAACCTTTAGTGAAAATATGAATAACTGATTGTATATTAGCAATGTTTAATTAATTCATTAACTACTAAATAAAGGTGAAAAAAATGTGGAGAGGCGTTCAAAGAACTACTACTTTGCTCAATATCCAGAGCACCAGAGTCATCTCAAATGCAAACAATGTGTGGAGCAAACCCCGGTCAAGTGCAAAACCAAACAGCGTAATTCCTCCCCTGTTGTAGTGCAAGTATGTCACTGCAGCCAACAAATTTTTATTTCAAAATCTATTGAATCAAATTGTTAAGCACCTAATTACATATACTCCTGGCTTATTTCTACTGTGATCTAGAAAACATGCATACCTAGAGCTTGCCGTACACTAGAAGCTGAAGCCGCTTCCTTTGCGAATGATTGCATGGAATCGGCAGCTAGTGAGCCATGTTGGAGTGGCGGGCAGACATGGTGATCATAGCCCGGTATGTATCCACCATCTTTGGTTGCATCGGTGATGTGTTTCTGATTGGAGTGGCATGACATGGACATGTGCCATTTGCTTGCGATGGAGACGACTCTCTGAGCTCTGTGAGTGATGCGTGCTGCTCCTAGCAGACACATGAAGAACCCGCTCAACTGGACCACTGAACAAACCTGTTTCACATATAGTTCGGTCCATTAAATCACCAGTAGCGTGCTTAATTTATTAATTAATTCATTAAATTACCAGTAGGTCCCCTGAGTTGGAAAAGTCCTTCTGAGACTTGGAGGAAAAAACAAGAAGGAGAGCACTGAGTTGGCTGACGGTAATTGTGACCATACATCCAATTATGAATGCTCTGTAGCGGTGGCTTGTCTCCAGCAGCTGTGTCTTTATCCTCCCATGCTCCTGAAATATCACCTCCGCCGCACATTCGGTCTCCGGTCTCTCCACTCGGAACATTGCATAGAGACCCTCAAACCTGCACATATACTAATTAAGCAAGCTAGGCTAGGTAGATTTAATTAGCGTAGCTCTTTTGCTTAATCAATAAATAAAAAATAATAATATTTATTAGTTGCAAATTAAGACCTGAGTATCTGGAGCTCACATGTGAGCCTAAAGAGCACACACACGAGGAGAAAAACTGCCGTCCTGTAGATCCATGATACCAGCATGAACAAGAAAATAAGTGCTCTCCCTGTGACGCTATTGATATTGTTGTGCCCAGCGTCGGTCAAGAAGGGCACCTGGACATGAATTGAGGAGAAGAGCATGATCTTGTGCGCCAGTTCAAGGGAGAAGGAAGGGAGGAGGATGAATGCAAGATGCCTTCGGAAGGCTCTGTCAATCTCCAGCGCGTAACGGCGACGCACTAAGGATGAGTCATGTCGCATGCCATCATCAAGGAACAGCAACCGCCGCAGGCCCCCATGGCGGTGAAAGAAAGCTGCCAAGGTCATGAAGGCGATCGTCGCCAAGCCTGATGTTGGAAGTTCTGCTAGTCTGCAGAAACATACACTTACTTCCATTCAGAACTTACAAACATTGATCTATATATGTATGCAAATTAATTAATGCACATCAATATGCCAGTATTGTTGGTTGGAATACATGT
>CAXKVV010000155.1:0-26177 GCA_964058805.1 Schoenoplectus triqueter | reverse complement strand
GTACAAGTCGTTGCTGACAAGTGGCATCCTACAAACAACACAGAATATCAGGATGTCAGCAATAGTAAATTTGTATGTTTCATACATGTAAATTGGGTAAATTACCTATATAAGGTTTTCCCTATCCAAACATCACTGCTGCCTCCGTATTGACCTAGGTACAGCCTTGTTTCAACACGTGGAAGACTTGCATACCATGGGAAATCCAATGCATATGCCACCTGCACTTAATTTTGCGTGGTCCAAATCAGAAAGAATCTTAATTTTTTTTAATGATCATGATATCATAACGCTCAAAAGGATTCTTCATCTTTTCTATGAAATCATGAAGTTTCCATCTGAAAAATATGAATTCTTATTGTATGGATGGCAAAAGTTATAACAGAAAAAATATCTGGTATAGAAAAACAATGTTTGTCCTTAGTTTGAGCTATTTAGTGATATAATCGATTTTGACAAATGAAATGTAAACATTACTCAAGTTCCCCTGCCACATAAAGGAAAAATGCAGAGTACATTTACCTCTCCAGGAAGGTCCTTTGAAATAATCCACTTATCTCTTAGCTGGCCAGAATCTTGGTTCTCTCTTAAAAACTTGTAAGAGAAGTTCTTTGCCTGTTGCAAAATATGTTCATCAGGATATGCTACTTGTGACGCCCTGTTCAAGTTGTAAATGCCAGTCACGGCTTGATTTGACTGCCCTGCAAAGCAGAAGAACTTTCCATCCTTCTCAAAATGCTTAAATACACCTACATTTATTTACATAGTAACAAAAACACTGTAAAAACAACAATAAATAAGTTAGGAAATTTCAAGATGGAGCCAAAGTTATATTATATATGTATTACCGCTACCCTCTTTTAGTAGAAAATAAACGAAAAAATTTGCAGCTTAGAAATAATGGAAGATTAAAGCAAACACCATTTGTTACAATTGGTTTGTACCAATCAGTACAAGCTTGACAACTTCTTACTACCAAGATTAAGGACTGGAGTCAACTTGTAAAAAAAGTTATTACAACTCACATGAAGAGACCTCATATCCATGCAAACGAAGGAGACGAAATGCCATTGACGTATCATCAATGTCATGTACTCCCGAATCCCTTGCCCAACATATCCCTTGATCGCTCCAAGATCTGTAATATAGGTACATAGATAATTGGTACTTTACTCGCACAAAAAAATGAAACAATTGAATTAAAGATATATATCAGGATGAGAAGGCTATATATATACTTGTGGACATATTCCAGTAAGCTGACAATTTCTGTTTTCAAATACCGAGAGATGCCGAGGCGTTCCAATCTATCAACAACCCATATGCGTTCAAAAAGATCAACAGGATAAACATTCGGTGCTAACAACACAGAAGAAAAAAAGAGAGCAAAAGATGAATACGTTGTTATTGAACACAAAGCTTATCAAGTGAATATTTACCTATTTAATGTTTTGAAGTGTATGACAGAAGGTATTTGTTTATAAATTATGGCACATATGCAACAAGTTAATAATTTTATATAAACAATTAATATCTTTTACCTCCTCCATGAAATTTGTTGACAATTTGTTGAAGATAACCAAGGCATTTCTCATCATTTGTCTGGATAACAGCATATGCAGTAGCAGAAGGAGAAAATAGGAAGGAGCCATCATTGGACTGGAGCTTGAGAAGTCTTTCCCAATTCAAATTAGGCATTCCTTCTAGGCTATGGAGGAGTGTCGTTGGAAATTCATGCATAACAATTTTCGGGATTCTATTCAAAGGGCAAAAAAAAGCAAAATAAAATAATAAAAGGTCGATAATATTCTTTTCAAAGAGATACTTTTGAATCAACTCGATACCAAATTTTCATTAACCTGATCAATGTGAATGCTTGAATAAATTCTACATAAAAAAAAACAAATTTGAATGACTTGATTGTGGGCATTTCAGCTTCTGTCCTGTTTACTAGTTTAGTTGCTCCAAACAAGGTCTAAAAGCTTAACACCTCAACTTGATCCTATGTTAAAACAATATGCGACACCTTACTGAACCTCTTAAGTTTTATATCCCTCATGGCATTTATATTTTTTACGAAGGGATCATCAGATGGCACATCTAAGCCAAGATTCTTCGCCATTTGCATTAGAGAAGGGAATGCAATCTCGAATCCTATAAGCATAAGCTCTGTTTCTTCCTCTGCCAATCTACACATGTTCTCACGAAGAAATACCAAACCTAATAGAAAAAAAAAAAGTTCCTTGTTTGGCCTTAAAAAAGAAACAGCAAAAAAAGGAGAGAGAACCACAGATGCTAATTTATGAATATAAGACAAAAAATAGGTGATTCATGTAATTCAGTACCTCTGTTGCAATTTTCAGGGTAAATCTTCCATGAAGTTAGCACAATGACACACGCGAGGGTGTTGATCATCCGATCATGTGCTGAGAAGAAAGCTGCATCACCCCATGATCCATCTGGCAGTTGGTTGGAGACAATCCATTCAATGCTTGATGGAAATTGGGGTCCTTCATCCCCATTGACATCTTTTATCAATGCAACCCATGCTGTGTCGTACGCTGACACTGTAATTTCTCCTCCATCAATTGATTTTGACATGTCCTTGATTTTCTGAACCATTTCTGTTAATTTGCTTCCTTCCAAGAACTGCAAAACAAGGTATGAAACAGCATTTCTTAAGTATGTTTTCATTTATTAAATAAATATAATTGAGCCTTAAGTAGTTACCGTAAGTAGAGCCTCTGTTTCATCATCATTGGTCAGAAGAGTATTTGGCGACGATTTAATGACTGCAATGGCATTGTGCATGAATTGCATCTTGCCACCTGTATATAAAATGTAATAAAATAAGTATCCCTCCCTGTACATGACAGTAAATTATCTTGAAATCCAGAAAATTTCCCAACGTAGTTAATTCTTAATACTTGATAATCAGTTATTTTATTGACATATTTCAGCAATGAAGAGAGTATCTGTTGGCTCTTAAAGAAGACCACCTTGTATTGAGAATCTATTATGAAGAATATTTTGAAGGAACTTCAGAAAACAAGGAAAAGAAAACAGAGCTCTCTGGAACTAATTTTTGAGAAGAAATGAAGATCAAAACCAATTCACCATTGAAGATTTCATTTTCATATCTATCGTAATCATACTCAAGTATATAAAATGATCACGGTAGATCCATAGAGGGTTAGGGGCAGCTGTTTCCCTGGATTTTGAAAAATAATGTTTTCGATAATCTGTTCCCTCTGAAATTTTTTTTTACCTCCCCTGAATTGTCTGATTATTTTTATTGAGAAAAAAAATATTTAATACCGTACATAATAAAATAATTATGCAAAGATGCCAAAAATATGAAATTCTTTAGAGGAAAATTTTCTTCATCAACTTCTGATTCCGATTCAGAGACTCGTGCATACTTCGCAATCTCCGCCAACAGCCCAACGAGCTACTTGCCGATTTCATCTACCGACGCAGCAAGGCCCGAAGTACTAGAGCAACATCGAGATCATTGTGGGAGAATCTGAATGAGTATGCTACGAGCTTATTGAGACATGCCGCTCAGGGTGAAGGTCATATCTATTACTTTGAGCTTTATTTTGTTGTTATTTTTAATATATAAAATGTTATTATTTTAATTATTTTTATTAGGTAAGAATATATATTAAATTATTATCTTTTTATTTAGTATCCGATTAATTAATGAGTTTGAACCCGATAAGCTATTATGAAGTTCTTTAGAGGAAAATTTTTTTCATCAACTTCTGATTCCGACTCAGAGACCCGTGCATACATCGCAATCTCCGCCAACAGCCCAATGAGCTACTTGCTGATTTCATCTACCGACGCAAGGCCCGAAGTACTAGAGCAGCATCGAGATCATTGTGGGAGAATCTGAATGAGTATGCTACGAGCTTATTGAGACATGCTGCTCAGGGTGAAGGTCATATCTATTACTTTGAGCTTTATTTTGTTGTTATTTTTAATATATAAAATGTTATTATTTTAATTATTTTTTATTAGGTAAGAATATATATTAAATTATTATTTTTTTATTTAGTATCCGATTAATTAATGAGTTTGAACCCGATAAGCTATTATAATCCGGTAATTGCCCCTCTGACCAAAATCCTGCATCCGCCCTTAAAAATGATGTACCATTATACACTAACCAAAAGAACCCTTGGCAAAATTTGGTAGATAATTCAAGTTATTATAGCTTCCATATTGTTAACTCCGAACCTTTTATTGAGATTTAACTTTGGAAACCTAATTCAGTGGTCTGATTGTCTGAATGTATAATTACAGCTTGACCCTGATGGTTTTTGGGTGTTAAAAGGGCATGTAAGCATATGGGTTTCAGGGATTCCTTCTCAATAACTTATCTCAGGTCAAAGTTTTTTTTGCCTGAAGCCCTTGTCTAAGTAGATAACCATTGTCAAAGGAACCTTTAGCGATGATTATTAATAAATAACTGTTGTTAAATTAGCAATGATTATTAATAAATAACTGTTGTTAAAGGGGAGGAGTCAACAACGTAACTGTTGTGAAAGGGTTGACGAAACATTCCGATAATGACGTCTTCTGTGATGATTTCTTATTATTTTTTCTAACAATCCCTTCAATAATGGTTGGAGAACCGTTATTAAAGGTACTTAGAACCATTGTTGAATCTTATTTTTATGGTAGTGAAAAAAACATACAGCAGAGAACATACAAAAAATTTTTGCTGTTTGCAAAATGAAGCACTGTCAGATTTGTATCTGGATGTATTCCTTGAATCTTTGTAGATTTCCAAATAATTGGTTTGTGCAACTTGAATAAAAGCTATAATTATTTTTCCATGAAAAAAATGGCATTTCTATCCTTTTAATAAGTTACTCAAAAATATCCATGGATACTAGTGATAAAGAAGAATTTTCGTCATATTTCTTATAATTAATCTCTTATCTACTAACAAGCAGAGTCGTACATATGTATATATACAACAAAATTTTAAGGTACCGCACAGTATAGAAATTTAGTTTAGATTACAACAATTTGCTTCAATTATTTGTTATTATAATTATGATTATAGAAGCGCATATAGTTCTACAAATATTTCCGATCAGGGGTTGACCCTGCCAATACATAGTTCTGCGGCTTCTGCCATTGATTACC
The DNA here is from genome assembly GCA_964058805.1 of Schoenoplectus triqueter. Classification (NCBI taxonomy): domain Eukaryota; kingdom Viridiplantae; phylum Streptophyta; class Magnoliopsida; order Poales; family Cyperaceae; genus Schoenoplectus; species Schoenoplectus triqueter. The sequence continues at coordinate 21,014 of CAXKVV010000155.1, read as the reverse complement.
ATTGGATGTATGGTAAGACTTAATGCATCGCAATTCAATATGTCTACTATTGGTGTACAAAACTATCCCATGAAAAAATAAATCAATGTTCGTTATCTTTAGGGGTGTCAATGGTTTGAGTCGGGTCGGATCACATTATTTTATTATTTTAAAAAGTAATTTTATGATTTAATATTAATTAAAACTTAAATATACACTAATTAAGATTAATTACAAATTAATTAATATTTAATTACGTAAAATTATATAAAATATTTAATTATTTTATTCGGGTCGGGTATGGGTCAAGATTTTTGATCCAAATTTAATCAAATTGGGTCAAAAAATAATAAAATAATATGACCCGACCGGACCCATTGACACCCCTAAATGGAACGGAAAAAAATAATTGAAAAGAAAAATCCTTATACTAAAAGATAACAAAAGCGAAAGTTTTTGCATCTTTATTCCTTATGCTTCCATATATATACGGCAGTTGGTTTAAGATAATTATCAGAAGAATAAATATTTTGATGGTCATTTATATTACTGCTCACAATAGTTTAAGTACGTTTATATTAGAAATTCGGAAGATGAAAAAAAACAGAGTACGTTGTAGCGTAGGAAACGAAGTTTACATACGTATCATTAAAGTTTGTAAACAATATATATATAGGGATATTCTGTAATATAAAAGTTGATATTATATATAGAGAGAGAATCTATAATACTTTGTGAATCACAAAATTTACTTATTTTGTATTCGATCCAAATTATTGAACATGATTTTCATATTGAAATATTTTTGGTTTAAATTTTATATTTTTTTAAATATTTTGTTATTTTTTAGATAAATACAAAATCACTAGTTTTAAATGATTTAGAAATAATGATGTAGAAATCTTTAGATCAATAAATTTTGTACTCAACTAAAAATAGCAAATAAATTAAAAAATATATAAAATTTGATCTCCAAAAATATTTCGACATGAAAATCATATTTAGTATTTGAATCAGCTATTTAAACTTTTAAATTCAAAATTCAAACGTAAAGCACGAATTTTTTTTATGCTTCATGAATCACCATAGCCCACCATAGCCTATAGGCACATACATACACATGAAACGCGCAATGGACAGGGTAATCAACAAAAAGTGGAAATTGAAAAAAGGACAATAGAAAGAAACAAAGAATCTAGAATGTAAGCATGGATTGAGAATATAAAGGCACCTTTAGTCGCGATTTTGGATAACGCATGTTGTTGCCATTGCTTGTTGCATTTACAAGGACTGCACCTCATCTCTTTCCATACCTTCGACACCACGCCTCTTTGTAATCGCTCACCTTGCACCTTTTCATTGCCTGCACACAATTATGGCACACAAAAAAGTTTAAACGAAAACAAAATAGAAAGAAAAGGCATTATAAATTACTAATTAATTAAAAACCTACATGCACTATCCTCTCGAGTCAATTAAAAATGGAGATCCCTTTTCCGGCTTCATTATCTCCTGTTCCCATCATGCCATATTTTTTTGTTACTTATTTTGGTATTGAATTTTTGTGTTAAGGAAACGAGGTGGCATTCTGCTAATCTAGACCCAACAAAGAAAAGAACGTTTCGCTACAGTGTTCGAACACACTAGCCCATCTTTCTAAACGTAGTTATTCCTAAATCGGACCCCTCTTGACCTCAAATTACCCACACTAGATATGGAGAGAGAACGAGAGAATTAATTAAGGGTAGGAATCACTTGATAATGGGTTATTTAGACAATTTTAACAATAAATTTTCAAATAAATATTAAAAAAATCTTAAAAATAAAAAAACTTTATGAATATGTTATTCTACTTATAGATATATGGTGATTCAAATTTCATGTAATTTTATTATCATTTGATACTCCATCAAGGATTATCAAAATTTTATATAATTTACAATGGTTATAATTTACGGTCTTTGATGGACTATCAAATGATAATAAAATTATATTAAATTTAAATCACCATCAATCTATAAACAGAAGAATATATTCATAAGCATTTTTCTATTTTTAGAATTTTTATATTTATTTAAAAATGTATTGTTAAAATTGTCAAGATAACCATTGTCGAGTGATCCCATCCCATTGATTAATATGTCCTTCCATAGATATCGAAAGAGCACTTAAACATGCATTTTTTTTTAAGGAGTTAGATTTTTTTCATGTAATTAATGATCAAATTTGTTACAGATTCATAAATATAGTCAAATTATCTTCAAAAATTAACTTATAAATATCAATAAAATTTTCATATTAAAATTTTGTATGATATAAAAAGTTTCTATGTTTGAAAATTTTAAAATATTTATTTTTATTTTTTAAGATGACTTAATAATAATAAAATAATATATATTATGTCATTTTTAAAATTTTAAAATTAATATTTAGAAAATTCAAAACATAATTTTTTATATCTCATTATATTTTGATATAAAATATTTATCAAGACTCATAAATTAAGATTTATAAATAATTTAATTATATTTTTAGTTCATAATAAATTTCATCATTAACTACATATAATATCGTAACTTAACTCTTTATATTAAGAAACTAAGAAGACAAATAAAAGACGTGTCAGATATATACCTAAAGGGATTGGTGGCGGTACAAGCTGGCCATAAGCCCGGTATGGTCTAGAGAGGCCGAGTGGCAACGGTGGTTTGGAGGCCATGAAGGTTTGTAGTGGATACACTCGGAGTGTTTGGTGAATGATGATTGAAACTTTAAAAGCAGAGGAGCTAGGGTTACACGAAATAGCGTTTGCAAGTGACAACACCGAGGCCAGGATTGGGTGTTGTTTATATGAACGAGAGAAAAAAGACGAGACGGAGAGAGAGAGATTATGGCAAGGAAATACCTAATGGGGACAAGCAATCTATATATACCCCTTGAGCGGTGGAATGTCAAATGGCAATAAGAGGAATAATTAAAATCCTTGTACGTAAATTATATATAATGGGGAGCTTTATTCACCTAACCGGATTAATTGTACATTCATTGAATCTTTACTAGATTTGTTAAGATAAAAACCTTTGATCGATTACCATAATGAGTGTAGAGTTGTTGGTAACTAATTAAAAAAATAAGCCGTGTGAAACTGTGAATTACCGCGGTGGTTCAATTTTAACAAAAATATATATATAATTAATTTTGGTCATTTTTCAAGGCATAATCGAAAATTGGATGGAATCAGTGTATCTTTTTTTCCTTAGCAAATCTAATAAGATTGTCATAATTAATGAGGAGAATGTGGCAGTCAAAAAGAAATGCAACCGTCAGAGAATGTTATACTTATCCCCAAAACACCGTGCTATCGTCTTTCAATTCTACTTTAAGGGGAAAAAACGAACAATGGCGCAGAATGAAGTAGTCAAGTGTGCGTCAAATGACAGTTAAATGTGCATGCGTTATAGAAATGGTCGGCCTGTACTGACTATTCCATGCTATGTATAATATCGTAGTTTAATCACTTGATTTAATCATTAATTCATACATACATACACATATATTTATTTTCAAAAAATTTATATATTTTTTATTTTTTTACCATTTTACGGATACACTATAACATAAATGAAATTAGACAACACTTAATTAACAACAGTTATAGATGGAATTTATTGTTGAAAGAGGTCAGTAATATTGTTATAATATTAGAAATATTTTTAGCAATGATTATTAATAAAAAAACTATTGTTAAAATGGAGGTTGGAAGTCAAAAAAATAGGGATGAACATTTAACAACGGTTCTTAACTAAGAACTATCGCTAAATGATTATTTAACACTAGTTTTTAATTAAAAACCGTTGTTAAAGGTTGTTGTAATAACGTTTCTTAGTTGAAAATTATTGTTAAAAGATGAAACTCAAATTTTCTCTGACAAAAAACAATCCACCCTTTTTGCTCTCACACATTGTTAGATTTTTCAATCTCACCATCCGTTCATCTCGATCCAACAATTCAAAAACCAAAAAAATATATATAAAAAAAAAACAAATCTCCTGTATTGAATTTCTATTCCTCTTTTATTTTGATATAAAAGAGAGCTGAGAGACTAAGAGAGAGAAAAAAGAGAGACAAAAAAAATAAAAATCGAAATACAACCATCTCAATTTTAAACGGTCATAATTTTTTATAGGTACCTCCGATTGAAGCGTGCTATGCAGCCATAGAAAGCTTACGACAATATCTTCAGAGTTAAAAAAAACTCATATTCAAACTCAAAAACGTATTTGAAGTTTTAAATTCTATTTTTCATTTCTTTCTTTGATTTTTTTCTTAAAAATTGTATAGTTTTTCATATTATTATATGAGCGAAATGTATGTATTATTGAGTAAATATTTTTTTATTAAATGGATAATTATATATTTTTTATATTACTTATTGAATGAATAAATAATATATAATAACATTTATTCTTATCTAATTAATTTGACTTCATATTCATTGTTGACTCCATATATCAATATGACTTGATATTTAAAGAATGTTATAGCTTTTTTTTAAAAAAATTATCTTTAATAATAATTTTTAACTAATAACTATTGTTAAAGGTTTCTTTAGCAATGATTATTAGTTAAAAAAATTACTAAAGATCCATTTAACAACGGTTTTAACTAAGAACCGTTGCTAAATTAACCTTTAACAATAGTTATTAGTTAAAAAATATTGAAAGGATCATTTAACAACGGTTATTATCTAAGAACCGTTGTTAAATGTCTTTGTCTTTCAAAAATAATTTTACAACATGATTTAACAACAGTTATTTATACTTTTACTAACACCCTTCAATAATAGTTAGAGAACCATTATTAAAGTACTTTAAAACCGTTATTAAATCCAAAATGTGTTATAGTGACAGTAAAAAAAAATGACTTGATTTAATTATTATGAACCATTCAAAATTTTGGAATTTTTTTATTTTTAGTTACAAATACGGAAATGGTTGGTACTTCTACAAGCACCATATATAATTTTAGTTTTAGTCTATATTTAAAATAATCACACGTTATATATATGATATATGGCTTTTCGACTTATAAGTAACAACGGACCTATATGTTGATTGCGCCTGTGGTCTTGTAGCAGCTCATTCGTATTAGCTAGGAGGTCAATCGATCGCAATATTTCTAAAAAGAAATGTTCTGTAATTTCCGAAAAAGAAAACTCTATCGTCTTTTTTTTTTTTTGCTATAAACCATATTGAAAAAGAAACGAACCAACAAACTATGGATGAGAGAAAGTAAACCCTTTGAGGATAACCGATGTTATGTGTATGAAAGTACAAAGACTACTGATATTAAATTGGGGAAAAAATATTTGTAATGATATTTTTATTCATATAAAATTATAGAGATCTTTTTTATTTTTTTTTAAATATCATTGTAAAATTGTCAAGGTAAACATTATCAAATGATGCCTCCCTTCCAAAATAGTTGGATATAATAACTTGTGTACTACATAAAATTTTGAAGAACGTACACTTGTGTACTACATAAAATTTGCCACTCAAAGCTAAACATATATTTGTTTTTAATACATAAATAAGATTAAGTTTCTAACTTTTTTTTCAAGCATGTCATGTCATCACTTTTTTCTATCATTAATGTTATTTAAAATATTTACATCTATTAGAATTTAATTGTTCATGCATAATTTTTTTTCTTCATTTAAAATAGTTGGATATAATAACTCTTAAAATGATCTAATTTTTTAGTACGATCTTTTAAATTATCATGTTTAATTATATTATTATTGTATACATCTTTAGTAATTTTAACAATGGGTTCACATTTTCCTTAACATGAATTTTTTTTTATTGAATATGTTTAAAAAAATTATATTTTTAATTAGTTATTTGAGAACTATTTTTGGTGCGAAGTCTAATTAAAGTTCAACTAAACGAATAAGATAAAGTATATACTTCCCCCAATGAACGTGGATTGCCCCTTCCATTGGGTTTTTGAATCATTCAGTTAACAGTAACTTAGGAATTTTGCTAAATAAGACTGAATCCATTCAGCATAAATTTTTTTTTACAATAATCTCAGCTGCTTTATTGTTTATATATTAGCAGTTTTGGAGCACTTTTGATTTTTTTTTTTTTTGGTATTCCCAATCATCATGATTGATTGGGTTTGTTAAACATTACGAATGTCACTTTTGAGGGGAAAAAAGCGAATGGCTATTGTTGCATCTAGCTCATGGAGTCATGGGTTCAAAACTTCAAATAGACCCTTACATTTCAATTTTATATAAATAATCCCTTACATCTTTTTTAAAGAGTGACAATTTTGCCATTATCTAATATAAAAATTAAACATCTAATTATATAGGATTTTTTTAGAGGTGGCAATTGGGTGGGTCGGAATAGGATTGAGTCGGATTGGGCTAATTTATATGTTAATTTTTTTTTCATATTTTAAATTGATTTTGATTAAATTATAGGTTATTTAATCTCAAATCGAGCTAGATTGTCAGATATGATTAGTTTGATTTTTTTTAAATGGTCGACTCAAATCAAATTCGGATCCAAACAAATTAGATATATTTTTTTTCTCGAATTGAGTCAGATTTTACCACCTCTATATTTTATTTTATTTTGTTTGAGATAGGAACGGGTGCCCGAAGTCGAGGCTGACTTAATTTAATTAAAACAATTGGATTTTGTAATGGTTGAGTCTAATTTGAAATTATTGATGAAAGCTACTGCCATAATTATTACTATAATTCATCACATCATCGTAAAATAAGTTTATAATATTTGACAGCTGATGTAGAGTAAGAGTCCTAATACAGCATATGTTTCTTGAGTCTTGAGGACTCTGAATGGTACGTTTCAAGTTAGCAATCAATTATTCAGACTTTTTTGCGGAATATTATTATTGCTTAATGTTGGAGTTTTTAGGTTCAAATTTAATTTTCAGTTATGTACTTAATTTTTGGACTCTATTTATTCTCTTGACCCATTTTTTTGTGTGTGCGCTACTGAAAAGTTAGAGTTACTATAGTAATTTGTGGCTGATGACTGCTCCTTGTATGCCCTAAACAAGAGAGAGGAGAATAAAAAAGAGAGAGTGATGAAGTTAGATATAGAGTGATTATTTGTTATAGTAATTGAAACACTGTTGTAATCTTTTGTAATCTTCATGATTTATAGTAAATTTGTTAGTCATTTGTCTTCCGGTGGAGTAGGCTCGGCCGAACCACTTTACCTCATGTGTGTTTGTTGAACTTGATCTATCCCGTGATAACATCTTTCACTCCATTATGGTTGGTTAGTTGTATGCATTGGTTAGTTCTATTTCTAATTTTTCGAGATCCAACTTGTGTACGTGGTTATCATCTTTAGAGTTGTTATTGTCATGTTTGTGACTATTGGGGTTATTCTGCTAGTTGGCACCTGCTATACCAGTGTTGTATATGTTGTATCGGTTTGTATTAGTCCCCGATTTGTAGACCCAACACTCAATTATATACCTTTTTTTTTTACTTTGGTATCAAGGAAGTCTAATTTTTTTTTCAAAACTTTATTCCGGAAGAAAATTATCAACCTTATATGATATGTTCATAAAAACTTATATGCCATATGTACTTTTTCATTATGAAATTATCAAAACAAAACCTGAAAGATAATTGTGATAGAACATAATATCTCATTACAACAGAAAAGATTTTTTTATAACAGTTATTGATCAAATTTAATAATGATTTTTGAACCGCTATTAAAGATGATGTTAGAAAATTCTGTAAATAAATATTGCCAAATCATGAATGTTCGGATATTTTAAAATCACCTTTAGCAATGTTTTGGGCAAAAAAATCATTGTTAAAGAGTATTTAATAACAATTTTGGGCTCCAAACCGTTGTTAAATAGCCCTTGAACTTAACTTTCTTTAACTTGTATTAAGAATATACACTAGATAATATGAAATGAACATAGATTGATATATAAGAATAAACTTACAACAAATAGTATGATATATTATTCATTCAATAATTAACATAAAAGAAATATAATTATTCATTCAATGAAAAAAAATATATGCACTCAATAATATTTTTTTTCATGCAATATATATAGAAATCTATGTAATTTCTATGAAAAATCCAAAAAATAAATGAAAATACATATCTTGAATCTTCAAATGCGTTTTTGGGTCAAGGTGAGATTTTTTTTGCCCTAAAAATTACCATAGTGACATAAGTGTTAACCGTGTAGATATCTTCGTAAGCTTTTTGTGACTATATAGAACATCTCAATCGGAATTCTTATCAAAGATTATGGTTGTTTGAAGTTGAGATGATCAGATTTTATTTTTTATTAATTTTGTCTCTTAGGAGCAAATATCATTAGTCGATTTTTTCTGTCAGAGTTAGTTAGCAACGGCTCCTTAAAGGAACTGTTACTAAATAGTTATGTAGTTTTTTAGTGTTTTCAAAAACTTTTTAATTAAAAATTATTGCAAAATAAGTTTTTAATATTTAAATAATATCAGTAATCTCTTTTAATAATGAAATTAATACATAATCGTTGTTAAATGGGTGTTGTTTACGATCATTTTCATTGTAGTTTCTAGACTTTAAAAGTCAACTATTAATAAAATGAAAGCATCTATTAAACTATAGTATTTTTTGTAATTTTGAAAGGAGGTTGGTATTTGGGGAATATATATATATATATAGTGTGTGTGTGTGCGTGTTTTTACAAAGGGATCAAGCTGCTTTACATAACTTATTCTAATAATTAAATAATAATGTAAGTAACTTACATGTATTTAACCATCGTTATTTTTGTTAAAATAATAATAGAGGTTAATTTTTTTTTAATTTGACTAGGAAACAATTCCTTCAAAATTAATTATAAGGTACAACTTAATAATTTGTAGTGAGAGAGATATTTTTCATAATTTTAATATATGCACAAGTTTATTCAAAATTCTAAATAAAATCATAAATAATATAGTTTAGTTTTTATTTTAATATTAGTAGTCATTCTATATCTCGCCGCAATCTCATATTCTTCATCTATCATTTTTTTTCTTTTGATAATTTAGAAATGGGTTGCCATTTATATTTTAATAACATAATTTTCTGTGTAAAATATGTTTTCTTGTGTATGACAATAAGTATGTTTCTGAGAAAAATGAGAATAAATATATTAAGATGAAATAAAACTAAAACAAATTGGAATAGTACAATATTTTCTATTTTCATTTACAGAATAGTTAAATAATATTTTGAATATTTGAAAATATTAAGAACCCACAAGATTGATTAATTTAACTATTTCTCATTTTTGTTAATAACTAATTCATTCCAGATGCTTTAACAAATTCATCAGTATAAATACTTTATAAATAAGGATATTTTAATATGTATTGTGTATGCATAATGGTTAAGAAAATTATTTTATTTTTAATGTTACGATGAATTCCTATAGCTTCTCACATTTTTTTTCTAGTGTCTCCCACGAGATTTCTTTTCCTCCTCTCAGCGGCACCGCCATGGGAAAAGGGTAAAGTTAATTTTGTTGATGCTGTAGAGAGAGAATAGTTTAATCCGACGGTTTGAAATATGAGTGAACAATCTAAATGTGCATTCATGGGCGCAGTCATCCTCTTTCATGGACGAAGCTACACTAAGATAAACTCTGATCAGCATCCGTTATTTTTTTTCTTAAAATTTGTATGGTGGATTAAAAATATGAGCATATGATATTTGAGTTTAATAATTTGTTGAGCAAAATATAATGGATGAGATTCATTCTTCAATTAATGAGAAAACAAAGGGAATAAGAAATATAGATATTTTAGCAATTAATATAAATTTCAATTATTGATACAAAATTAATGTAAAATAAGTGCAGAATTGAGAGATAAAATTGACATCCAGAATTAAAAAAAAATTGATATATAGAATTAAGAGGAATTTAAGAATTGAGAGAAAATTATAATTTTATGTAACAATCAGAATTGAGAAAAAATTAAAATTTCAACACCAAGTAATATACATATAGTAACATTATTTAAAGAATAATTCGATCTGATGTTAATATTAGCTCCAAAAATTCAATAAAAAATCTCAATAGTTATGGAATCATAATATTTAGATATTTGATACAAAAAAATAGAAAATATAGATAGAGATTATGTAATTGTATCCGAACTTACATATTTTTTGATTCGTTACTATCTTTCTATGTGATAAATATCTTCTGTGTACTGTAATGTCACAATGATCAGTTCAATTAACCTTGGTCATTTATTTCTACTTTGGTCATGACTGACAGGATTTTATGTGACGGTGTCCTTTTTAGAATCACGGGCCGAACAACTGTAGAGAATATGACTTCCTCCTCTCTAGAGTAAGTGATCTTATGCCTAGATTTCTTATCCCACTTTTCTCTATGCTGAAGAAATCTCTTGATATTTTCGTCCAAGTCGAATATAAGAAGTCGGCTTTGTACTTGATATGTCATTTTACCTTCTCATATTCTCTAGTCTCATCACGCTTGGCCCACTAACAGGGTGGACCCAGTGTGATTCAGGAGGTCAAGCTGACTCTGAATTTTGAGTAGTAGTATTTTTAAACTATTTTTTTATTAATTTAATTTTTCTGAATTTAATTTTTGATGTCTGAATTATTTGATTATTTTTATTGAGAAATATTTATTTAATACCGTGGATAATGAAAAACTATACAAATGTTCCAAAATATAAAATCCCGTAGAGAAAAATTGTGTTCATCGACTTGATTATTTATTATTTTGAGTTCAACGACTTAATTATTTATTATTTTCAGTTTTATTTTTAATATATAAAAATATATTATTTTGATGATTTTTGTAATAAATAAGAATGCATGTTGAATTGTTGATTTTTTTTATTTAGTATTCAATAAATTAATTAATTCACAACTCTCATACGAAATGACAAGCTGGTTGACTTCTGTACACAACTCTCATACGAAATCACGTTAGAAACATGATTCTTTTGTTGATGCTGAGTTTGAAAGAAAGAAGATGTGGCTAAGGATTCCCTAAAGAAATCATGCCAATGCAACAGTTTTGGAATTGCACATTGTTCTCTTCGAAGCTTCCTTACGGATTGCTTCCAATTGATCTTGTTTGCTTTTGGGTCTTGTACCAGTTCAGAACTGAAGCATTCTTTGAAAATGAGAGAGCTATGTACTTAAATTTCTGGGAAATAGTGTTGGCTACATATTTTGAAGTAAAAAAAAAAAAACAATCGTGCGAATTTGATAGGTTCTGATAGAGCATGAAACTGTTTCATCTTCTTTTTTCTCTCTTCACAACAGTTCTCATTTAAATGTGCCTATAAAAATCCAAAAGAACGGAATTTAATTTTAATGGCTGTTCATTGATCAAATGATTCATATTCATTTCTGATGACATATAAATGTTTGGAATATATTTTTTAAGCTCATTTTATAAGGAGTAAGGATTATGATAGTTTCTATGCATCAAAGAAGCATGAGATTGTTGCACAAGTAATGATACCTTGTTCAAACCATCAAGAAGCCACTCCTTCACCTTCTTCATATCCATCTTCTACAAATATGCCCAATAATTTATTAGAGAATTAGTGTGATTATCAATATTTTAATTGTTTTTTTTTCTGTAAATGTGGATTGAAGTGCAAAAAATTTCTCTCTTTCAAATGACCCGACAAAATGCATGAACATCTTCTAAATGCTAAAAGTCTGAATCTAATTTGTTTGATAAATCGAAATCGAAGCTTGCGTACCTCTATTAAATATTCTGTTTCCTCAATGATTCTCTCAACCAGTTTTTGCCCAGCATAGCCCGAATCCTGCTGATCGCTTGCACAAAATAATTTGGCTTTTGAATTGGTGCCATCAATCACCTGCTAATTCAGAAGCGAGCGAATTGAGAATAATTCCCTAATTTTCCAACTTTTCCACTTAAAATTACAACAGAAACCATAAAGAAAAGTTGACATTAATAAATACTCATAACAGGAAAATGTACTGAAACAAAAATGGAAGAAAACTAAAATCTTTGCTTGGTTATTCTCTAAGTCGAAAACAAATGATCTCCTAACCCATCAACAACTATTACAAGAACTCTAAATCCCAAAACTGAATCAACAACTAAAACCTGATTAGCTATTATATAATCTAAGAGTTCAAGAGGAGAATGTTCGTTATTGAATCTGCAAATCCAAAATTGAAACTGAAATTAATTAACGAACCATATATTCAAAGAATCTACAACCTTGCTAAGTGCAAAGGGCATTGCATAAGTGCAAAAGAAAAGAAGAGGGAGAGAGACGGGTTACCTTGGGGCGCTCGAGTGTGATCGGCCGGAACTTCAAATTGAAGGTGTCTGCGAGCAATATGGACTGAAGCGACATCCGGGCGAGCTTCTCCTGGTCGTCGGAGGTGGCGCTCTGCCGCCTTTCTTTCGCGCCATTGTTGCGAAGAGCCGTGAGGCGGAGAGCGAGAGAGGAGAATTCGAAGTGGTATTGGGGCAGTAACTGGGTTGACAATATATAATATAATTAATAATAATGAACGGTTATGATTGATTTTGTTTTAATCAATGATCTAATTTCTTTTTAAACGACAGATTTAACAGTTAAAATGATAGATAAATGTTTCCAACAGTTTTTTCAATCTCCTTTTATAAAGAGTAAGAAAAAATTACCCTTTTATGAACAATTTCAATTTTTTTTTTCATTTGTATGTACTTAATGAATGGATTTCTAACTCAGAACAATTTTAGCCAGTTAATTAAATAGCTCGATTCAAACTTTTTATTATGGCCTTATGTTGCACGGATGCGGTACAGCGATACGGTAATTTTTAAAAATTTAGGATACAAATGCGATGATATATAATAATAATAATAGTTTAATATCTGTAAAAAGAAAAGTAAATAAAATATTATACGATTAAAAAAATTCGAGTTATGTGTTCTTGAATGCACTAAATATTATATGATATTAAAATATATGGATATGTAATAAAATTGATGATATGAATGCAAGTAGGTAGTGCGTTTATTGGGGAGTATAACGAATATGCAATAATATAGATTTATTATATAAATGTTCGGAAGTTGGGTGTAGAGAGAGGTGGCAATCGGACGGGACGGGTGGGGTTTGGATTCGGGTTCAGGTCGGATCAGTTTGATTTTTTAGAAGAAATCGGGTTGGGCCGGGTCGGGTCAATTTATATGTTGTATTTTTTCAGATCGTTGATAGATTTCGATTGGATTGAAGGCCATTTTATCTCAGGTCGGATCGAATTCAAATCAATTTAATTTTCTTAAAAAATCAGATCAGATCAAATCAAATCGGATCAGTTTGACTCACTGGTGTAGACGTGTAGTGGTTCAATGGTTGGTGTGATATCTAGATGGCCCAAGCTCAGTCACATTTTCTACGTTAAATTTCCACCAATTTTTGTTGAGTTCTTGAGATTCTTTGGTATAGATGGGATCAACTATGGCAGCGACAGATCATGTTGATGCACCCGGAAGTATTATAAACGCACCAGATGCGTATTGGGAAGTATATTGATCGAATTTGATGGTCAAACTGATTAAAACACATTCATACTTAGGGCGGACCCAAGGTAATCCGCGGGGGGGGGGGGGCACGTGCCCCCTCTGGATTTTGAAAAATAGTGCTTTTCGGTAATTGGTCCCTCCTGGAAATTTTTTTTGCCCCCCTGAATTGTCTGGTTATTTTTATTGAGAAAAAAATATTTAATACCGTGCATAATGAAATAATTATGCAAAGATATCAAAATATAAAATTACTTAGTCGAAAACTTTATTCATCAACTTGATTATCTATTACTTTGAGCTTTATTTTATTATTATTTTAATATATAAAATATTATTATTTAATAAAAACATTATTAGTTAGTATATATATTAAATTATTAATTTTTTTATTTAGTATCCGATTAGTTAATGGGTTTGAACCTGATAAGCCATTACAATCCGATAATTGCCCCTCCTAATCAAAATCCTAAATCCGCCACTGTTCGTACCGTATCTGACGTGCATACGTATTCAATACTTATTCGATGGGTTAGAAGATGTATCCGTGTAACACAGCTGTGCCCTAACCTATTTTCGAAAAACAAATAGAAGTAACAATAAATTGGAGAGAATCCAAGGCGGTCCAGGGGGCACGCGCCCCCCTAAATTTTCAAAAATAATGTTAATTTGCCCCTTTAGAAATTTTTTTGCCTCTTTGAATTATCTAATTATTTTTATTGAGAAAAATATTTAATATTGTGCATAATGAAATAATTATGCAAAGATATTAAAATATGAAGTTACGTAGACAAAATCTTTATTCATCAACTTGATTATCTATTACTTTGAGTTTTATTTTGTTGTTATTTTTAATATATAAAATGTTATTATTTTAATAATTTTTTATTATATAAGAATATATATTAAATTCTTAATTTTTTATTTAGTATCTGATTAGTTAATGAGTTTGAACTCGATAAGTTATTATAATTCGATAATTGCCCTCCCCCCCAAACCAAAATTCTGCATCCGCCCCCTGAAAAAAATAGTGCAGTAAATGTATCAATAATATTTGTGCTCTATATATACTTTACCATCTTAGAGTGTATTTGGATGATGTAGAATAACATTGTTCTGGGAATAGTAGTACTGTTCTCGAGTTAGCAACCATCCAAAACACAAAATTGAAATTGAGAATAGTAGCAGAACAGTCTAATCCGCTAACCTATAGAAAACATTGGGTTAGCGAATTAGCGTCCATGAGGGTAGTGAAAATAATAACTTTTTTTATATTAGTACGAAATAGTATTAGATAATAATAATTATTAAAAAAATACTAAAAATTAATTAATTATTTTAACTATTCTCTACAATGTTCTCAAGTTATCATTCAAATAATATTTTATTAACCCGAAATAATAAAAATTAGTATTATTCTCATATTTTTCGAGATATTAACCTCATACTATTCTTAACTATTAACTTAAACAGTGTTATTTTTTCACTAATCCTTTCACCATCCAAACACACCTTTACAGTATTAACAAATAGTTTATAAAATCCAAGGCAACTGCGCGCCCCTAATTATATGTGCCTCCGCCTCTGCGGCTTTAGTTTTAGGTTAATTAATGTGAACGTTTAAATTTTAAAATATAAATTTTGAATTGTTTTAATTTAAAAAGGAAAATGAAAATAGAGTTGAGCTTGGGAGGCGCATGACTGTGTTGTGTGCGAGTCCTGGCCCGTAAGATTCAGACGCAGATTCCAATTTCCCGCCTAATGGCCTGAGCAGTTTGGCGCGAATTCCATACTGCTTTCCGCCCCTATTTTTTAATAATAAACTCTCTCGCTCGCTCGTTCCCTCCTCTCCTTATTTTTTTCTCTGTCCTCTCCTACGGCGCGCTAGGGTTTCTAACGCTCCTATCTGTCCATCCATTTCCACCGAAGAAAATATTCCCTTTTGGATCGAAATAGGTGTGATTGGATATACAGATCTGGATCCATTCTTGCTGCGGTAAGTATCCGTCCAAATCATAGGTTTATTTGCATCTTACTCGATGCTCCGATGAACTTTCTTTTTCTGGTTTGGTTAATAGTGATATTGTTTCTTGAACTTTTACCTTGTTGCATTTGGGTTATTGCGCTAGATTCTCTTAATTTTTGGTGCGTCAGTTGTTACTTTTGCTGCTCCGACTTTTTGATCTGTTGAGATGAAAGATTAGAAGATACTTGCCAGATTTGAATATTGAATTGCCACGAGAAATAAATTGAAAAAAAAAAATCAGTAGCTGTACTACTGATCAGTAATCAAGCTAGTATCAATTGATTCGGACCTAATATCTTTAAATTCTACGGTGGTTTTCGATTTTCACATCAATCTTTTTTTCTCATTTTGTGCCTTTTAAGTCGTCCCAAGTTACCATTATGATTTTGCAAATATGGTACCTTCACGATGAAGTAGTCTGATGTTATTTTTCATGTCAATATTCATTTCTAGGATTATATGAAACATTGGATCCCTATTTTCATACTCTCCTATCATACCCAAGCTTAGATTTCTCGGTTGACCATGAGCTCCATGAAGAAGGGTGTTTTGGAAAATCCACCTCGAGTTCCAAAACTTAAGTCTCTAACTGCCATTTATGCAGCAGAAGATGCCAGAAATGTTGCTTCCAATCCACCTTGGGAATTCCCAGAAGAATCTAGCTCTACCACCTCAGATATGGAGTCTGATACATTGGATTTTGAAGAAATCTCCTCATCCTCTGCATCAGAAGAGAATGATGTCAACACCAGAGTTTGGGGCACTTTTGAGGTCTCTCTGAAGGATCTCAGAGCAAGGTGCAAAGCTACCAAGAAGAGAAAGGCTGATGCCAAACCTAATGAAGCAGATGACCTAGATGAGCCACTTATAGTTCTGAAAGCAAAGAGATCAAAGTTTTCTTATGCCATGAGAAGCAAAAGCATGGTTCCAGAAGTCATTTCAGGATGTTTAAGTGTATGCTCAAAAGGTATGTCGTGGTTTATGGCTTTATTCAATGAAAAAAACTGTTGGTAACTACCACATAGGGAGGGATACATTAAATGCCTTACCACGTGGTAATCTGTATTCTGTACCTATATAAAAACTAAAGTTTAGTATTACCTTGTTTTTGGGTAATAATTAAATTCACAGTTGTTTTCTTCTCTGATTTGCTCCACCCCTCATTTTTACGTAGGAAAAAAAGTTTTTAAGTGCAGTCCTTATACTTTAGGTTCAAAGTTTGAAATGGGGACCTCCATGGAAATCCATAATATAAATCTGTGAAAGGACAGGGGTTCTATCTGGTGACTAATTTCCAACTTGATAAAACTTGACATGTAACCCTAACGTTGTCAACAACAACAAACAACAACAAAGCCTTTAATCCCAAATGAATTGGGGTAGGCTAGAAATGAAGCCCAATCGGAAAGCATAAGATTAAAGATCTCAAATATCAGTGATGTAACCCTAACGTTGTCAAATGGGAAAAATTATTTGGCATGCATTTCAATTATTTACTTTCTATTTTTGTAAGTTGTTCTATTCTATACATTCAAAGTCTTTTTTTTCTTGTATAAATATTCAGTAAAATCCAGCTTTTCAAAGATCATAAAGGAATGAATAGATAACATAATCAGAATGCTATAAAGGGGGCTTAGGGTCCCCCTTGCCTATTCTAACATAAATTTACATCTCTCTTATTGTAGGTCTAGTTGTAAAAGACACTTCAGGCATTCAGGAAACTATTTCAGTAAAAACTGATCCTAATGCCACACCATCATCCAGTGATGTTACCAGCTTCAATCTGGATAATGAACCACTTTTGGAGCTGGAACCAATTGATTTTGCTCCCTGCAAGGTGGATTTTGTTGCAAAATATGACTCTCCCTGTAACCCATCCTCTAGCCTGATCTGGCCAGATGGAAATACACAATCTCTGAAAAACCTAATGTTTTCTTTTGACGACCTATGTGCGGAAATTGTGGGATCTGAAGAGAATCTCTACTTCCCAGAAAATGGTGAAAATTACTTGCCTAAAAGTGAAATTACAGATGCAGAGGTTGGTGCAAATCCTGTTGCTTCAACTGGAAATGATTCAGACAGCAAATGCATTACTTGCTCTTTCAACGGGGAATACATTAATGACCTGTCTGAGGAAAGCTTGTACTTACTTGAAAACGGCCAACCAAGCTTGCATGAGGATGGGATTACTGAGGTGGAAAGTCCAGCTATAACTGTAAAGACTCCTACTGGTGTAAACCTTTGCTCATTTGAAGAGGCATGCGCGAACGATGTGCACTCCGGTGAGAATTTGTACTCATCTGAAAGCACCCTTAAGAGTTCTCTTCAGAGTGAAATAATGGAATTCCCGCATGGTCCAAGTGCAGTTGCCATAACTGAAAACATCCAAGGTGACAAAGATCTTATTTCCTATTGTAATGAGGTGTGCACTGGTGATGTGGTGTCTGATGGGAATCTATATTCACCTGAGGGCTGTCAAAGCATCTTGCATGTGAGGGAGCTTACAGAGGCACAGAGTGATGTCAATCCAGTTACAGAAATTTCACCAGGTGGAGAGGATATAACCCCTTCTAATGAGGAATGTAACAATAACAGTGAAAATGACTATAAAGACTCTTCTCCTGAAAACTGCCAAATCAACTTGGAGAAAAGTGAAAATGAGAACTTGGAGGCTAGTAAAACTGCATTCATGGTAACTGACACTGCAACTGTTGATGCACTAGCAGATGCACGCACAGGGAATGGAAGCAGTGATAATTATGGGTTTCTTTCTGAAGGAGTTCCTGATTTTCTGGATACTACCAATTTGAGGTCAAGCGAGGGGCAGCTTGAGAGTATAGTTTATAGTGTCATCTCGACTTCTAACTGCTTCTATAACAAGGAAGATGATACCTCTACTTCAGTTCATGGAGTGCTCGCTTCTCGAACTGAAAATTCTGAAACAGATAGTAATTATACACATAGCGCTGCTACAAATTTTGATGAGGTGTTTAAGGGATCTAATCCGGTACAATCTACTGAAGAAACTGAGAATAAAATCAGTGGATTCCTTAAGTTGAGTGATAACTCAGAGAAGCAGCAATCCACTATTACTGATGATGAAGGGGGGAAATTAGAAAAGGAGACCAAAGATGATGGAAGAATTACTAGAGAGCATGCTCCCATAAAGCTTATGTCCAATAGAACAGTATGTTTGTTGTACTTGTCATCCTTTCTATTTTTTTCTTTGTTTTTTGTTTTTCTCATTATAGATTTATGATTACTGATTAGGGAGCTTTCTCTATTCAAATTTCAGATAATTTCACCAACATCCCAGGAAAAGCTTTGTCGAGCTATAACTGAAATTGACCTCTGTGAAGGAGCAAAAATTTCAAGTAGGCTCCGTAAACTTTCTTTATTTTCTTTTAGATTTTACTCCAAATTTCTGTAAACTGAAATAGATATAGCAAACTATTTGCAGAAAGCAAGAAGAGCATTATATTTGAAAAGTTCACAGACATGAAAAAATGTGCAATAAAGCCAAAGAGTATTGAAAGGGTTCCCCAAAAGACGAATGACATAATTAAAAAAGGGAATCTCAAGTCAGCAGGAGCTGCCTGCCCAAAGGATCCATCTGCAAAAATGGACACGGAAAAGGCTATAGAGTTCTCGCGTCGGCAATTGCATGATTTTGAGAATCTCACTACTAAACTTTTAAAAAATATGAGACTTATGAGGCATGTGTTGGATGAGTCTTTGGTTGTGCAGTCACCTTGGCTTTCCAAATTTAGTGCTGAGGAGGTATATTTTAATAATTAATACTTGCTCTATCTGGGATAACAAGATGTGCCCTATTCTTTACTTCGGTTTTAGTATACTTTAGGCCTCATCATGTAACTTTTTCATGATCTAATAGTTATTTTTTTCATTTCGTACCAGATAAAGGCAGCTTCTGAGAATGCATCAGAACTAGAGAGGACAACAAAGAAATGGTTAACTCTAATGTCAAAAGATTGCAATCGTTTTTGTAAGATTCTGGTGAGTTCTTTTTTTTTCCATCTTCGAGAGTATTATCAAATGTTTTATTTCTTTGCAGAGATGCAATAATCAAATTTCAGTAACCAAATGATCATGATTCTGCCAACTTATCAGTCTGAATTGGGTCACTCAAGCTATATTCAGTTTTTTTTTTACATTTTTTCCTTTTTTTGTGTGAAAATATCTAACACTGAATTCAATGTTAAATGTCATTTGGACTTGTAAAACATTAAATGTTGTCTATACCTTGTGCATCTCATTTTTCATCGGAAAGATGCCCAAACTACCCTTCCTTTTTTCGTCTAGGAAAAGCACATGGTATATTTTCCAAGGGTACAAATGTTCAAGTTTAAAAGGGATAATACATGTAAAGGTAACAATATCATTTTAGTGAGATTGTAACTCCATTTAGTGAAATTGAAAATCTATCTTTTTCAATGGCAGAAGTCAGCTGGTAGTGGTGCATCACCACCCCCAACTAGTAAGAACGGTGTTCAAAATAGGAGAAAGATTGTATTTGCAGATGAAGCGGGTGGCGTTTTGTGCCATGTTAGGGTTTTTAGTGAAGCACCCTCTCCACCTACTACAGCTGAAACCGTGGACACAAACCAATAAAAGTAGCCTTTCTTGCATGCATTATGCATTCTGGTAGTACTTTGGAGTTTGGAATGTATGATAGTCTAAGTTACTCTTCTGCTTGTGATTAACCTGGAGCGGAAGATGTCCATAATGCTGTATTATAAATTGAGATGCTTATGTAACCATGGAATGGATAAGTCAGCTTGTATTTTTTTTTTATGAAACTATTTAATGGGTTAATCTCGTCTACCTTGTTGTAGTATGCCTTCTTTTGTATTGTATATTTTGGTTGTCTATATTATTCTTGTTGTGAATCATTGGTAATATGCCTTATTTTGGACCAGGATAAATTATGGGCCGAACAGCGACATTTTTTTTTTGCTTCTGCTGCCTCTGGCTCGCTGCTGCTGCTGCTTTATTTATTTTATTTATTTTTACAAAGTTGAATTATTATTATAATATTTTATTACTGTAAGAGCCGAAAAAGACGGAACTTACGAACTAAATACAATTATACAAGATAATAGCGATTGATGCATTATTTTCTATAAACAACATGTTTTCTTTTGTCATATTTTGCAGTCTCGACCTGATAGAAAGAGTGAGGCTTTGTTTTTGTTGTTTTAACACGTAAAGCATTGACATTCTTAGAAAAATAAAAATTGTGTTGATCACATTCAAAATTGGATTTCGTACTGAAGCTGACAATCACTTTCGGAAATTTTTAGCCATTGGTGAGTAGTGAGTTCTGAGTACTATTGCTGTCATTAACCCACGCCAAGAAATATTAGAATATTCTGCGCGCATT
>CAXKVV010000154.1:0-38900 GCA_964058805.1 Schoenoplectus triqueter | reverse complement strand
GATCCGAATGCTTAAATATGGGCCCGAGCATCTCACTATTTCTATTGTAATACACCTATGTAAGGGCCCGTGTGAACTTCTTGCACAGAAACGGTACAATGAAGCCCACTTCCTTGAGGTGAACTGTACCAATGAATCAGAAAGCAAATATTATGAACTCTCAACTGATGTGGGCCTAAATATGGGCCCGTGCATCTCACTATTTCTATTGTAATCTAATTTACTGAAGAGCCACGTATTAGGTCTAGAGGAATTCCTATTGTCTATTACGTAGCACCGTGCAACGTAATTTAACAACCATCAATCCGCTTTGAGATTTATGCTTCATCAAGTTTAAAGGACCCCATAAATTTAAAGGTTATCGTGCGCGCTTAGAGGCGGAGTTAAAATTTTAAATTAAGGGGGTTGAGACTGGAGGGGTCAGATATTTACTACAGACAATAAATATTAGAGGGACCCAAATATACATATTTTTAATTTTTTATAAAATTATACATATTTTCCGAACGTTTTTGAAAAATTAGAGGGCTGGACCCACCCAGTCCCCCATTGGATCCGCCGCTGTGCGCGCTGCCGCACAGCAAAAGATTACAGTCCAGTCCATATAGCAAAAGAACTTCGGGAAATTGTATTTTAACCTCATTATCTTTTTTCACAATTTACAATTGTCATTATTTTTTCTTGCGTGACTTCCCGATCATCAATCGTGGGATAAGAAGGATCATACTTGAAATGCAAATCTTGTAATTGCCTATGACCTAAAATAATAAAAGACAACTTTTCGGAACTGCACTTGCGTTCTTGTTATCGACAATTGGGACTTGGGAGTCGCTTGATTACCTCGATCCTTCCCCCAGTTAC
Organism: Schoenoplectus triqueter; assembly: GCA_964058805.1. NCBI lineage: Eukaryota > Viridiplantae > Streptophyta > Magnoliopsida > Poales > Cyperaceae > Schoenoplectus > Schoenoplectus triqueter. Next base: position 38,039 of record CAXKVV010000154.1, on the reverse strand, counting down.
AAAGTAAGTGTTTTGGAATGGGGATAAAATCATATAATAAAGATTATCCATCTCATGCCCCCAAGTCAAGAAGATAAACTGATAGACAACTTCGAGTCACTTACCTTCAATCTCGATCCCTCCCTCCATTGGTACAACCATGCGATCACAGAATCTTGATACACTTTCCTTGCTCTTCGGAGTACCTCTGCTTTTCTTTTGCCAAGATCAATTTCCTTGCTCTCTTTCAGTCTCAAAGTGTTTTTTTCTTTAATTTCATGGATGTAATCACTTATTTTACTTTGATGTTAAAAAAAAGTTCCAAGAATTAATTACCTCAGAACATTAAACGAAGCATTCTTTCCAATTGTAGGTGCTTCATCACATGCAAACATTCAATAGAAGACAGGATCTGCGTGCAAAAGATCCAAAAGGTTCTTCTCGGTTCAGAAAAGGATCCGCAGTGCAATACCATCGCACACTGGTTTTAGGAAAAGATCATAGCTTTTAAGCCGATACTTGCTTCATGTAAAGTTCACAGTTCATTTACAGGGAAAATGCAAACTATTTTCCAGCGAGATTTGTATCCATCTAGGCCCCTTTTAATTACTTCAATCATGTTCAAAAGTGCTGCTCATGTAAAGTCTATTTTCCAGTGGAACCATTTCATTTATATCATTCCAAAACGCAATAGAAGATTTTCATGATCATGTCCATTCCAGCAAGATTTTGTATCAATTTCGGCACTTTTTATTATGAGCACCTTGTATAGCACGAATAAAGCAAAACTAGGCGTTTTTAATGTGATACGAACATGTGCAATTTCTAGCAATATCGCAATAAGAAAGGATATCAGGTAACTGTATATCTGAGAATAAATGTGGGGTTATCTATGTAGATCTCAGTTTAAATAGATTTCTTCACAAAATTACAATACAGAACTATCCAAAAGAAACCACAATAATAATTCTCTTACATAGCACCCTATCTTGAAAAACCTCTTTTTCCAGCCGAGGCGAGAAGCTTTCGTTCCCTCTCCTTCTCTGTTCTCTCTCTTGCCCTCCTCTCCTCTCTCAACTCCTCTATTGATTTCTTCTTGCTCTTCCCTTCAGTTCTAGTCACCTCTTTATCACCATCAAATGCATCATAAGAGTCTGGTTTTGTGAGGTACCATGGCTTTTTTACACCCTTACCCGCCAACCCGTAACCTAGTCTGTATTTCTCCTCCTCAGGAGTAATAACCTTTGCCTCTTTAGCCTTTTCTTTCTCCTCCCTTCGCCTTTTATGCTCTTTCTTGTCAGAATCAGCAGCCTCTTCACGCTGAAATTGATGAGGACATGTTATATATATAGCTCAAAAATGGAAGTGAGTAAAAAAAGTTCTTAAAATATTACTATGCCTTACAGTTACTTATTCTCACATCTTAATTGGTTGCTCCACAGCAGACATTACCACCTCTTATGACATATAAATGAATCAAAGATTAACATAGAAGTTCTCTCATGTTCTTCTCAAAGTTACACGAGCGCATCCTCTTTTTTTAAAGAAGACAAATGACTTTCTAAAGGGTAAACAATTAGGGACACTGATTAAGAAACTGAGGCAGACCAAACATCTCTTTTTACAGACAAAAGAAAGAGTTAATTATGACGATATCATCTCAAATGTTATTTTTCTTTTTATTAATAAGGCAATGTGCCCCTGATGACATACCATCAGTAGTCAACACAATGCTACTAGAAACAAACTTTGGCATTCATTTTTCTTTAAATAAGAGGCTTGGTTATTAGATAATCTTGTAAAGAGAACAAACAAATTATTGCATGAGAGACTGATCAGTACATGGTATTGTTTTTGGTTCCTCATATCAAAAGGCAAAGCTTCAAAACCAAAAATTAATAAAATCAAGAAACAGGTGAAATAACAACAATACAAATGGACAAAATAAGGTCAACCTAGGAGGAAACTGAGCAAATTTTCTTAAACTGTCTCCTCATACTGAGAGGTTCATATATAAACGCAGATACTGAGACGATAATGATACAAAATTAAGCAATTAATCTTCCAAAACCTAATAGTAGTTAAAATCAAGGATAAATTTGCAGAAAAAGAAAAAAAAGGGGGGCCAGATCAGGAACAACCTTAGCCTTCTTCTTTTCCCTGTGCTCATCCGAGCCGAGAAATCCAAAACCAGACAAGCTCTCAAAGAAGTTTATATGACCAGAATCCCCCTCCGATGCTTCGACACCAGAGTCTGGAGCGGCGACTACGGGTTCTGACGCGGGTGCTGTCGTGGCAGAGGCGGAGGCGGTGCCTCGGGCCTGGCGGAGACGATCGAGACGGACATCGGCCTCGGCGCGGCGGGACTGCTCGAGGCGGAGCTGCTCCTCGCGCGCCGCAGCTTCCTCGTCTCGCTGGACCTTCTCGCGGTTGTCCCTTCTGTAGACATTCCACCTCTTCTGAGGAAGTATGTTCAGACCGCCATGGCCTCCCATCGCTCCTCTCTCTCTCCTTCTCTCTCTCCTCTCTTTCTAGATTCGGAGAATTTTAGGTTTAGATTTAGGCATTTAGCGCAAGCGACCCGAATGAGGAAAGGGGGAGACTGGAGACTGAGGTGTCAAAATAGGTCTGTTAACTCGTTAACCCGTTTCGTTTCGTGCAGAAAAAACGATCAACGACTGGGATTTTTATTTCATTTATTAAATGAAACGCTCAACGATCAGTATTTCTCCTTCGTTTAGAAAACGAAACGACGAACGAAATTAACCTCTACTGTTTTGTTTAGGAATCGTTTATCGTTTAGGATTGTACTAGTTTAAAATTCTACATATTTTAGAAGTATTAAGCGACGATATAAACCATAGATAGAATTAAAACCTAAGGTTTCCTCCGCCGCTCATTTTCTTTATCTCTCTCACGTGCATCGCCCTCATCTCTGTCTCTCTCTCTCTGTACTATCGTTTGCACGATCACTTGAGCTTTGTCAGGCAAATGTCGAGTGAAATCTTAGCCCGTCGACCTATGTGTGACGTGGCCTGTTCGATTTGTCCCCCCATCATAGCATCTCATCATTCCTTCGTTGTTTGTCAGATAAACCATGTGCGATCTGTGAGGTTGACGTTTCTTGATTTCGATGGTTTGTTGCCATATTTCCAGGGTACTAATCCTACCAATGCAAGTTATTTTGTTGTTGTGTCTTTATTTCATTTTTACGATCGATTTTGGCTTGACTGTGTAAGGATGAGTCATGAAGACACACAATCAAAGAGTGAATATGAGTCTGACCTTTCCTCTGATGAGTATGATTACAAACTCTTTTTTTGCTTACTGGCTAGTGTATAGTTATTGATATTGTACTTGAGTTGTTTGAGAACATGAAATGTTAGAACTTGATAGGATACTTGATATTATACTTGACTTGTTTGAGAACTTGAAATGTTAGAACTTGATAGGATACTTGATACTTTGCTTTACTTGCTTGAGAACTTGAAATGTTAGAACTTGATAAGATACTAGATACTATACTTGACATGTTGGAAAGATCAAGTCAGATACTATACTTGCTTGAGATTAATTGTTGAGAGTTGTTTGCTTGACTTACTTAAGAACTTGAAATGTTAGAACTTGATAAGATATTTGATACTATACTTAACTTGTTTGAGAACTTGATAAGATAATTGATACTATATTTGACTTGTTGGACTTGGAAAGACTAATTGTTGGCTTATTTAGTACTTGCTTGATAAGATACTTGATACTATACTTGATTTGGCTTTTTATGTCTTAGTATGGGTCCAGGGTTAAACCTAGAAACCCGAGAAAAAATACAGAGGATAGAAATTGATGCTGGTAATGACCCTCAAGCCGCTGGTGATACTGCACCACAACCTCAACCTGAAAAGGTTCCAAAAAAGAGGAAAACAAGGGAAAATTTTCAAGTATGTTGTTATTATGTAATGTATGTTGTTGTTATTATCTCAACTCTCAAACTTTCAATGTGAGTTGAGATATGTAACAATTAACAAATACGTTGTTATTATTATGAATGTTTTAGAGCAGGAATTTCTATGTTGTTATTATCTCAAGCAGTAACTTCTATTTAATATATTTTTCTGTAATTTTTCTTAATTTTACTGATTATTTATTTGGTTTATAAATATTGATGTTTAGAAGCGATTCAGGACAGACAAGTAACGTTAAAATCATTTTACCAAACGAAACGATTTACGAACAAAAAAATTCTTGCGTTTATATAACAAAATAGTTACCGACACCAAAAATTATCATAAAAATAAAAAAAAATGATAATGATATGGATTATTTTCGTTATCGGAATAGGCTAACTGGGCCGGGTATATGTAATTAACAAGAATCACCAGACTTATTATTTATTTCCATGAGGTAGTCCAAGGTAATAGGAATAGTATAATTCCCATGAGTTTATCCACTGTTAGGGTATGTTCGATGGAACTCAGGGAATAGATATGGGTATAGAAATTGAACTAAAAAATATTTTTATTGTGGGAAAAAAAATCAACTCTGAGTGAATTTTTAATTTCCCACGAAAACAGTAAATGGCCGAACGGGCCCTTACCAGGAAAAAATAATTGTTTTTTTTTTTTACCTACGCGCACAGTATGTTCTAAGAGTCTGTTCGGACATTTTACTGTTGCAGCGGAAAAAAAATCAATTCAACTGCCCCACATGCACAGTGTTTTATAGAACAAAATCTTTGCCCATTCTCATTCTCAGTCGTCGGCCGAATAGGCCCTAAGTAACATCCACAACACTCATAATTCAAAATATTTTAAAAGAAATTTGAAAATTAATCGGCGTCCCTTTCATTAAGCATGGTCTCCAATTTTATTTGTTTTATTTTCTCAATAATACTTCGCTACTGCTTAATACTGTTTGTGTGACAGGGCGTATCATCCAAGGTAATTAATTCTGCCTTATCTCAAAACTAGAGAAATAGTCGCGCTTCGCTTCGACTCGTTGTTGTAAGGCTTTGTTTTTGAAAAAAAAATTTAAAACATAAGAAATATAATGTATTTATCCCTTTCACTATTAAGACAACTGCTCCAAGATAATATAGTTCCATCAAATATTTATCCACATTATGAATGATTTCATTGAGCCTATAATAAGCTTTTAGTTGCTCAACCACAGTTATTTTTACAGGTAACACTATATGAATCTTTGTATACTTCTTGTATTCGTCTCGTCTCTGTTGATTTTTTTTTTTTTGCGGCATGACCTGGTCATGGAATTCTTATGAAAGAGAAAATAATTCAAAACTCCATATTTATCGGCACCTACTTTCTTGATAGGGCTGACAAAAAAAACTCGTGGTTCGTTCGGGATCAACTCGCTATTGCTCGCTAGTTGGTGGATCGAACCGTTAATGAGCCGGTTCGTTAATCTCATTAAGTTAATGAGTTAAGTTTGAGCTTTGGCTGGCTCGGCTCGTTAGGCTCGGTAAACTATTAATTTTTATTATTTTTATTATGAATTTTTAGTATAGTAAGTAGCTTATAGTATGACATGTACTTCAATTATTAGTTTAGAACAAAAGGGTTTGTTTAGTTGAAACCAAATTACCTAGTAATCGCTAGTAGTTACCATTCACATACTCATAGAATCACAATGTGTTTGGATGGTGTAGAATAACAATGTTCTGGGAATAACAATACTGTTCTCGGGTTAGCAACCATTCAAATATATGATTGAAATCGAGAATAGCAGCAGAACAATGCTGATATACTAACCCATAGAAAACGTTGAGTTAGCGGATTAGTGTCCATGAGGGTAGTGAAAATAAAAAAAAATCTTTTATATTAGTATGGAGTAGTATTAAATAAATATTATTGTTAAATAAAATACTAAAAAATAATTAATTATTTTAACTATTTTCTCCACTGTTCTTAAGTTTCTATCCAAACAACATTTTATTAACCCGAAATAGTAAAAATTAGCACTCTTCTCATATTTTTCGAAATATCACTAACCTCACATTATCCTCAACTACTAACCCAAACAGTACTATTCTTACACTAATATTTTCACCATCCAAACACACCCACAATAATCAGCAAAAAAAATAAAAAAGTAAGCAAAAATATTGGCGTACAACAACTGAGAATAATGTGAGAAAGAAGTGGCACGTGAAAGAGAGGAGCAGCATGTGTGCTCGTTAGGGAAGCAAAATGTATGCTCGTGAAGAGGATGCGCTATCTGGAGCAGTCAAAAAGGATGCGAGACTAAAGTGTTGAGAAAGTGTGCTTAGGGAGAAGTGACTGTATAGTGAGAGAGACCGACTGAGAATAGAGGGAATCAGGGAAGAAATAAAACATCAAAGAAGTCTCTACAACTCAATATTGTTGAGTACTGTTCTATTTTTTAAAAAGTGCCGAACAATGTCGGTCTTCATGAACGATTCAGGTTTTTAGTCAACTCTCTATAAACGGTCCGGATGATTTTACTATTAATTCCAACTGTAGCACATCCCATTCAAAAATTTAATAGATATATAATATGATCCTAACATTTTTGTTTCTTTCACATGCATGAGAGGTGTGTTTCTAATAGAAAATGAAGAAAAAAGGTAGGTTATGCAAAATCTATGCGCACAGAATATATGATCTATCTGATTATTTTAATGCATCTGAAACGGATTGGACACTCACCCAATTGATACAATCAGGATACAGTCAAGACATATTAAGCGTCTCCAATCCATTTCAGATGGTCTGGCGAAGCAATTCACGCGCAACCACATTGAATTTGCCACAAGTGGTCCTGTTATAGAGCTATAAATCTCAAAATTTAAAAAGCCGCAGCTGAAAATCGAATAACACTACACCATCACATAACATATATATATATATATATATATATATATATATATATATATATATATAGTGAGGCTATGGTGCTTCGCGAAGCACAAAACCTCCCGTGCTTCGCGTCCGTATCTCGAATTTGAAAGTTCATACGCTCGATCCAAACCGTTGAACATGATCTTCATATTGAAATATCTTTGGAGATCAAATTTTATATTTTTTTGAATTTTTTTGCTATTTTTTAAATGAGTATAAAATTTGCTGATCTAACGATTTCTGCACCATCCAAAACTAGCGATTTTGTACCCATCTAAAAAATAGCAAAAAAATTCAAAAAAATATAAATTTTGATCTCCAAAGATAGTTCAATATGAAGATCATGTTCAACGGTTTGGATCGGGCGTATGAACTTTCAAATTCGAGATACGGACGCGAAGCACGGGAGGTTTTGTGCTTCGCGAAGCACCATAGCCTCACTCTATATATATATATATATATATATATATATATATATAAGTTGTGAATTTGTGATCCATTTTGTAATTTTGTAATTTATTATATTGTTTATTTTTATATTAATATTATTATATATAATCACATTTGTATTTATCAATGCTGCACGGGTGCAGGTATCGTATCGGATACGGTACGGGTGCGGCGATACGAAATTTTTCAAAAACTTCGGATACAAATACAGCTATATATAATTATTTTTTATATAAATATAAAAAATATGAGTAAAAATACCGTGAACATAAACTCATGGAGATCTTCCGTGAGCTTAACTCAAAAAGTATATTAAATCATCTTCAAATTTTAATTTATCATACTCATTAAATTTTTTATATGAAAATCTCGTGGATGCAAAAATTTAAAGTGTTTTCAGTTTTTTAAGTCATAATTTTTAATTTTTAAAAATCAGTTCTAAAAATAATAATAATATATTTAATATTTGAACATCATTTTTAAAAATAAAAAACGGTGGCTTAAAAAACTCAAACCACTCCAAATTTTTGCATCCCACAAGATTTTTATATAAAGAATTTAATGAGCATGATAAATTAAATTCGGAGATGATTTGATATAATTTTTTAGTTAAGATCACGGTATCTTTACTTTAAAAAATATAATAAACGTAGTTTGAATCCAAAAATATAAAAATATAAAAAATGAAAAACATATCGAATTATAATATTAACGTAGAAAACAATCACAAGAGGTGCTTTGGTGCAGTGGTTGTGCGACTAAATTTTAGCGCTCAAGGTCCAGTTCGATTTTCGCCGGCGATTTGGATTTTCATGAATTTTTTGAGACCTCAGAATCATATACGGCCACAATCCGATAGCTTGTATGACAAGCTTATATTGCTTCTTCTCTGAACAAGCATTGGGATTGTTGTGATTTTGATTTGTGGCAACACGTGTAGTTGAATCTGAAACGCACTGAAAACATATCGAAGACCGAATTCATCTGTCAAACTTGAATAAAATAATGGATACACCATGCATTGGATACGCACCTGAACCGTATCGAATGCGAATCCATATCAGAAAAGTATCAGATACTGATTCGATGAGTTAGATAAAATATATGAATAATACATATATCTATATATATTTTTTTAAAATTAAAACATCGCCACACCCACACCCATTTACACATTGCAAAGTGCTTTTTTTTGTCTAATAACTTCTAGGAAAAATTATAGAATTGTCACTCAAGAACCTTAAACTCTTAAGAAATTTGCCATTACAAACTTTGAATTAAGAAAATTACCGCTACAAATTAGTGTAATTTATATAATTGCCACTTTAGACGTATAAATTTGATTCTGCCATAATAACATACACAAAATATTGGAATTGACCAAATTACCCTCTTGTTTTTTTTCCCATACTCTTTATCTCCCGGCTTGTTATTTTCAATTCATATCATTTAGGCCATTACTCTCTCATTTTAAAGTTCTAGGCAGCACCCAAACCCTAGATCCTCCGCCTTCGCTCAGTCTGTCTACATGCCAGCGCTCGTCTTCGCCCAGTCGGTCTCCGCGCCAGTGCTCGCCTTCGCCCAACTTCTCCGCGTCAGGGCTCGCCTGTCTCCAACTTCTCTATTGCAAACGGTTAGTTACAAATTTAACTAGTTTATGTAATTTATACAATGCTGAGTTAAAATGAGCCAAGCGTGTAGTATGTGATTTCGTTTAGAATCGTTTAGTGTGCAACACTTTGAAGGATCAGAGAATTTAATTCTTTCCTGTGTAGAATCGTTTAGTTTTCTTATATTAATTTTCTGCCACAGATTATGTGACTAAAAAACCAATTTCGTTTTTTGTGTGAGCTAAGAGGAGCCAAGTGTAGAATTGATCCTGCAATTTAATTGCAATTTTGTTTTTCATGTGGCTGAACATTTATGCGAAATTGTGTGAATCATTGTGTGATTCTTGTAATTTCTCAAGTCCAGGTCTAACCTTCTATTTACATTGATAGGAAAAGTCATGGGCTTCAAGTGATTGGACGAATCATGTGGCTTACATTGAGATAAGATACTGGATTAGCCGAGGTGTGAACTAAACGGACAAGTCATGGGTTCCTAATGGGTAAGTATAAGATTTTAATTATTTGAATTTCAATTGTTGCATGAATTACGTCAATTTGTGTGCAACCTAATAATATTTTTGAATGTTTCTTTGTAGGTTTGACCTAGAAACTTCTTTTAAGATGGAGTTTAAGATTGATGGATTTCTCAATAAGCAAAGTGGTGGTAGAAAAAAATATGTTAAGAGATAGACATTGAAATGGATAGCGAATTCGGATAGATTCTCGTTGTGTGAGTTGATGAGTGACTTATCTAAGGAGATATCTTAGGGGAGTTATCAAATATCAAAAATATGAATATTTGATAAGAATGAGGGTAGAGAAATGGAAGTTTTGTTTGAGTCGCAAGTTCTCGAGATGTTTAGAATGTATTAAAAGAAAAAAAGATCTCACTTTTTGTATTAGTGTGTGATGGAAGCTCCAATTATACAGTTTTTAGTAATAATAAGTTTTAGTAAATTAATATTATTAAAAATAAGAGTGAGAAATGTAAAATTTCAAATATGCGAATGGCAGCGCGCCACTGGTAGTGGTGCGTTCACTGCGTATTTGAAACGTGCTACTGTCAGTGGCGCGTTTCATTATTTTTACCAAACACGCCACTGGCAGTGGCGCGTTTCCTTATTTTTATGAAACGCGCCACTACCAGTGGCGCGTTTGCTTCTTATATATACAAAATGCGCAGTCACTTGAGCGGGGTTTGGATGAAACGCGTCATTGCCAGTGACGTGTTTCCTTAAAATAATGAAACGCGCCATTGGCAGTGGCGCGTTTCGTCCGCGCCACTGCCAGTGGCACGCTGTCATTCGTATATTTGAAATTTTACGTTTCTCACTCTTATTTTTAATAATATTAATTTAATAAAATTTATTATTACTAAAATCTGCCAATTATAATAGCAATGATCCATGCGTTATGCTTGGTAGCCAGAACCAAACCGGGAGCTCCCAAAGCAGTTCCTGATGATAGTGAAGCTGCTCTAAATCCAGAATCAAGCACCAATAAGAGGTATTTTTATCAATTTGAGTACTAACTATTCAGATGAATACTAAATATAGTGTATTGCTTGTTTGCAGGAAGAGAAGAACAAGCAAGCCATAGATGCATCAAATACTTTGCTCACAGGAAGAGAAGAAATTCAACACATTTATAATTTTATGAGTTTTAGGTTGAAATTATGTGTTGAATTAGTTTTTGTATGGTATGTGAAATTATAGTAGAATTATGGTATAAATTCTGGCGTGTGACATTTTTTTGTGTAGAATTTATGGTTGAATTTATAGTTGAATTCTAATAGAGGAATATATATATAGTTAAATTCTGGTATGTGTGGAAGTTTTGCTCTTTTCGTTCTCAGATGGACTTCAAAATATTACATGTATTTTGGGACATCTGCGATATTGCTGTTTGCGATTCTGAAGTGATAAAAAAATTATAATGTATGGCTCTGTAAAAAGAGCATTGCATTATTTGAATTCAAATGTATGCTCTTTGCGGAAATGAAGGAAAGATAACAAAAGAAGAAAATGAAAAAAAAAATACAAGATGAGAAGAGACGGATGAAACAGATCGGTTAATGTTCAGAGGGTATTTTGGGACATACAAATTGTTTTTTGAAAGAAAGTATTTTTTTTAAATATTATTGTTAAATTTGTATGTTTTTTTACAAAACAATGGCAATTATATAAATTACACTAGTTTGCAATGGTAGTTTTCTTAATTTAAAGTTTGCAATGATGAATCTCATTGTATCACGAAGGACCACTTGAGAAAATCATAACATGAACGGAAACGTTACTTTGTTTCATGATTTTTCGGAAACTTCTCTGGACTTGATCAGGTTGCGTAACAATCATTCTCTTCTTCAATCTTTCTCTTCTCTTGTGCGCACAATTTTAAGATGACAGCGGATTTGTGATCTTTCAAGAGAATAAGTCTCTAGTTGCTGGTTCCTTTAGTTATTTACGCGACAACGTTGTTGTGTCACCTGATGGAGAAGTTGCACAACTTTCATATTTTCTCTCTTATTTCTTTTCTTTATGAGAGAGAGAAAATGAACATAAGGCTTATTTTATGGGAACCAGGAGCCTTTATAACTTATTCATGAAAGATGAAATGTTGTATGATAATTTTTTTATTTAATCCATCATAAATCTGATAATTGTCTAAACTTTAATTCTACACATATAATGGCTCATTTCTGCAATACTTTATATCCATATTATTTGTACCTTAATGATCACTTATTATTAATATATTATGACATATAATTAATATATAATGTATATCACATAAATTTATAATTTATATGATTCCTATACCGTCTATTATATTGTTAAATCCTACATGTAATGATAAGCTCGTCGTGGAGATATCTCTCCACAATGGGGTAATGGAGCTTCGCAAGCTTTGATGTCATGCAGTCATGTTTAAAAGGTGGTGTCGAGCCGGAAACAGAAGCAGCCACTCCAGATGAAGTATTAATACGGCTTTGTGATGCTTCTGGGAAAATGGAGCTGGTGGCCATAATATGCAGCTGCGACAACCCCGAACCTTGGGAGAGCGCAGGATGAGGATCCACATACGATGATATTTTCTAAGTGCATTTTCTGTCTACATTCCTTAAGAAAATGTGTTCTTTCAATCTTGCACATCCTTCATTGTGGCTTAAGGTCACAAGAGCTCAGGTCTCTACCTTTTTTTATGCTAGAAAAGATGTGCTGCATAGAGGGCGTAGCAGGGGTTTTCTTTAATTTGATGTGGAAATCCACATTCAAGAATAAAATCAGAAATTGAAACACATACCGTGTACTTTTTGCGCGCCTTCCATTCATTGCGATAATATGTCACTATGTTGACGCATCTTTGTCTGTGTTTTGTTGTCAATAGTTGTTTTCATGGCTTTTATCATAACGTACGTCCTTGGGAGAATTGAGATTGTGGGAGCGTCTACTCTTATTTCTCACTAATCACCTGCCAAAATATGAGTCTAACGTTCACCTGCTGGGTTCTTCTTACTAGATTGATCCCCCAAGCTAAATTCTTATACCCGTGATAGCCTCCCTTAGTTATAACAGTCTTTCCAATTCCTGCTCTAATCTGAATTCGAGATTTTAAGAGGAAATTCTATAATTTTCCCTAACTTCTATGGTTTCGCTCTCTTGTAGTGGTGGGAGTCAAGAAAGGTTTTCATATTTGGATCTTTCAAGACTTCATAGGAGTCGAAAGTTGATACATTGTTTTTTTAGTTTTGTGGCACCTCATGTCACATTGATAAATATGAAAATAATTATTGCTTATATAAGTGGATGACTTGGTTGATCATTTGATACAAAATTTGTCCTGGCGATGAAGATGTATGCATCAAGATTATGTAATTTTACTTTTAGATTTAATTTCTATTTGCTTTTGATATTATTATTTACATAGATGCATTGGCCAAATGGATAAAAATTATTTATTTAGGCCATGATTGATTGTACACGGACCGAGTGACTTTTTTTTAATACTTCTTTTAAAATACACTAACTTCGTTATTTTTCATATTATTTCAGTTTTGTTTTCTTGATCAAATTTTGGGGCATGGTAAAAAGAAATCATAAGGAGAATGCCGCTTGATTATTATACTGACGTGATGTGTTTGTGGTCACTAGAATTTCTAAATCATGGGAATATATTCGTCATAAAAAATATTGAAATAAATATTAATAACTCATTGAATATAAATAAGACACTTTACAATTACCAACAACTCCTAGTCAAAAAAAAAGTTCTGCCGACACCAAATATTTGAGCCATTTAAAAATGAATTGTTATACTAACTATAATTATACTGTTCTAATTAGTATATATAGGTGAGAGGATACGACTATAAAAAACATCATATTAAATTGCTTATTTGTTATTTAGTCAAGCTTTTAAAAAAAACATAAATTTTAATCTGTTAACGGTTTTGACAGACCCTGACGTTAAGTTTTTGAGAATAAAACGTATTTAACGGATTTTCTATGATTTAACAGTTTTATCTCACGTTAAAATCATTAATTTAAAAAAAACACATTTAATAGTTAAAATTTATTTTGTTTCAAATTTTAATAGTTAGTGACTCTAAATTTTTATTTTTTTTATTTTTTGGATGTAAGTTAATTCTCTAATAAAAACAAACAGAAAGCAAATACATCATGTAATAATTTAGTATAATTTAATATTTTAACTTTTAAGTACTTAATTAATGTTATAATTATTATTTTTACTTAATTTAGTTAATTATTAAGTACTAATCATATGATAATGTATTTTTTAGTCTTTTTAAATATTAATTAATAGGCCGTGTAAAATATTAATTAATGTATTTTTAATTTAACGGCCGTGTAAAATCATTAAAACCATTAACCGTTAAATGATCACCTCATCATTAAGAGCCATTAAATATTTTTTTAAAGCTTGTATTTAGTATATATTTATAATTTATATGCTTGATGTAAATAGTATCAGCAATTAATAATTATAGCAATGGGATCAAGTATTATAACTGTGAAACCAACAAATCATTAATACCAACAGCTAGTGCATCATGTCATGGTGTCAGCATTTGAAAATATTTTAGCGCCATGATAACAAAAATGTCAATCGCTGCAGAAAAAATGATTAACTATTTATTTGAATATAAATAGCAATCACTTTCATATAAATAGGGAGAAATTAGTTATTTGCCATTACAAAGTGTCAAAATTAGAAATTTGTCACTCCAAAATTTAAATTAAGAAATTTACCATCACAAATCTTATTTACTCTTAAATTTGCCATTTTGTATATTTAATCAGAATTTAAAAATCAATAATTTAAAAAATACCAACAATACCCCTGTATCTATTAAGGAATTTCCTTTCTTCATTTCTAAACCAGCATCTTCTATCTTCGGTAGCTCATATTTGATATCACTTTGCATGTTTATGATTCTGATAAATACAAAGTACCAGACTGAGCAATTACCAGTCTGACAAATACCAAATACCAAACTGATAAGCGACTATGATAAGCTACTCACATACTGATCAACTACCCTGAAAAACACTCAGTAAGTTACTGATAAACTAATCTAAGGTAACTTCAAATAGTAGTGAAAATTGAAATAAGAAAATTCAATGCTAGAAGTGAAAATTAATGCAGAAGTGAAATTGAAAGAAGGGAATGGGTAATATACTTTATAATTTTCGGATTTATAGAAAAACCTTCCTGAATTTGCATCAGTAGTGCTCACAAGTCTCATCACAAATATCCCTCAAGTTGGGCATTCCACGACGGGTAGTGATCTCCTTCTTGGCTCAGAGGCGTTGGAAGAGGAAGTAGGCATTCTCTATGCTTGGACTTGGCGGATTCAAGAGGAGCAATCGCCAGGCAGTTGGGTTGCAAGTTGGGTATTCCTCTCTGTCGAAGGGAGGCGGAGAGTTTTTGTCTCAGTTAAACGATTTTGCTTTCTTTCAAGCGAATGAGTTTTCCTCTTTGTTGAGCCGGAGGTGGAGGATTCGAAGAACAGTGGTAGCGAGTTCGAATAGAAGGAAATCGAAGAGGGTTGATTGAGAGAGGGTTTAATCAAAGATATGGCAGGTGTGAATATATCGAATCTGAATCGATACAGGGACATTGTTGGTATTTTCTAAATTATTAATTTTTAATTCCAATTAAATATACATAATGGCAAATTTAAGAATAAATGAGATTTATGATGGCAAATTTCTTAATTCAAATTTTGGAGTAGCAAATTTCTAATTTTGACACTTTGTGATGGCAAATAACTAATTTTCCCTATAAATAGCTGGCAATCAAGCAAAGCGCTAAGTCGCTAATCAATTGTCATATGAATAGATGCAGAGACAAAATCTCTAGGTCAAGGACAAAAAAAAAATAAGTTGCCGGATGAAGGGCTGATATGTGCACTTAAACCTTTGGAATTTCACTTGGGGACAAAATTAGGGGAGATTATTATCAACCTCCAATCTCCAATGCATTGATCTATTTGGAAAATAAATTTATAATAATTAATTTATTTATATACGGTTAGAAATTTAAAATACTTTCATAGAGGTAAAGTCATCACACTCTCCAAGTTTTTGTGACAAAAGGACATCTCTGAGTTTAATTCTTCACCTAAGTTTTTCAATCCGAAAAAAGTAACCTCCCAAGAATTATTTTTAATTCATAGTACGATTGTCTTTGAATGCTACATCATAATTATTTAAAAAACAAGAAAAAAAGAAAAAAAAAGATCATTTAAATTTACCGAAATATAATGCACAGATTATGAGATGTCATGAACAACGTTTTCTAGGTTGGATATTATATTCGCCAAATATCATTCAATACAACCGGTTCTCTAACTACAAAAATAGCACGGTCTATGCTACCATTCCAACCCAGAAGGATCTAATTGCGGTCTACTTAGAGGTGGCAGAACCTGATCCGACCCGTTCGGATCTGAATCCGATCCAAACCTGACTCGATTTAATTTTTTAAGAAAGTCAAACTGATCCGATCCGACCCGACCCGAGATCAAATGATCTTTAATCCAATCGAAATCTATCAACGATCTGAAAAAACACAACATATAAATTATTGACCCGACCCGACCCTGACCCGACCCGGCCCGACCCGATTTCTTCTAAAAAGTCAAATTAACCCGACCCGTCCAACCTGAACCCGAACCCGACCCAACCCGCCCGATTACCACCTCTAAATCTACTTCATAAAAAATCGCTCATCATAACCATTTCTAACAATTCCATTGCATTATTTCACTACACTCGCGTCTACCGGAATCTAATCCAATTCGCAAGTTTCTCCCGTGCCATTGCTTGTAGGTCTATGTTCTGAAAATCGAATTTGGTCCTTCGCAAACTATGTGATTGATAACGGGAGGAACAAAAATCATCCTCTCAAGCAATTGCCTCAGCATGCTGTCTCGTGGGACCAATTCGTCGAGCATATCGAAAAATTTTGAGGATTGCAACAAGTCGTGTTTAAATTGTGCGATCAAGAAGAGAGTTGGAAAAGTCACTCCAACACAAACGATCTTTATTAATACTTATTTACTAACGGTTTTCAACATTGGACGGTGACATTTTGAAAAATAAGTTTAACTATTCTATAACGGTTTTGAAGAAAAAATTGTTAGAAAAACGTATCAAAAAGTGTAAAATTATTATCATAAAGTTTTGCTAACGGTTATTTATTAAAAATCGTTAGCAAAAACCTAATACAAAATATCTGCTAATGGTTTTTAATAAATAATTGTTAGTAAATTTGAGAGCAAAATATTTGCTAATGATTTTTAATAAATAACCGTTAACAAAGGTTCATGGGCAAAAAAAAAAATAATATATCCCATCTCACCAATAACATTTGCTCTCACAGATTGCCCATCACACCGTTCGTTCATCCCAATTCAAAAATTAAAATTCAAAAATAGAAATCTCATTGATTACCAAACCATTTTCATCTGTTTTCATATATAAAAAGAGAGATGAAAGACAGAGAGAGAGAGAGAAGAGATCAGATAGAAGAAATAAAAATCGAAAGCTGACCATCTCAACTGCAAACGGCCATAACTTTTGATAGAAAACTCCGATTGAGGCGTGCTACGCGGTCACGAAAAGCTTACGATGAGATCTATAGGGATGCTATCGTCGTTACCGCCATTTATCTTGACCCTGAAAAAATACATTTGAAGTTTATTTAAAGTTTTTAGTTCAGTTTTTTTTCTTAGAAATTGTATAAGTTTTTATATTATTGAGTAATCAAGATGTATTATTCATTAAATATTTTTTTCATTGTATGAATAATTATATATTTTTTATATTAATTATTGAATGAATAATATGATGTATGTCACGATACTGATTATTTATCACTTATTTTTATATAATTTACTGTTCTTAGTTTTTTTTTCATATGTATAGAAAGTTATATTTGCAACAACAAAAAAATTTCTAATGGTTTATTAGCAAAAATCGTTAGTAAAATTTTTTTAAAAATAAAATAAAACCCTTTGCTAACGGTTTATTAACAAAAATCATTAGCAAAACTTAAAAAAACTCACAACACCCTTTGCTAACGGTTTTTGACTAAAAACCGTTAGCAAATGTTTGTCTAGCGCTCATCTTTTTTAACGGTTGCTTATATTTTTTTCTAACCCCTCTATTACTAACGGTTGCAAAATCATTAATAAATTACTTTAAAAACTGTTAGTAAAGCCTAATTCTATTGTGAGTTATATATTCCATGAACGAAGACTTCTAGTTTGGCCGCAAGGATCAGCTTGAGTAGTTTATTTCTCGGGATATTCATGTTTGATAATGACTCATCCTTATACTTTACTTAACTGATATGTTTTATTAATAATAAGCACTTCATCTTCCTTAATACTAAAATCATCAAAGCAAATGGACTCCCACTGTGAGGCAACAACCCCTTGATACTCAAAAGGAACTTCAAAATCTCAAACATAATTTTTCAACATCCTTCCTATCTCTTTGACTCTTTCAGCAGGGCGGAAACCAGGTTGAGGAAAATCTACCCCGGTGATCCAGAGCTTTGGAAATCTGCCTTCTCTTTTTGCAAGAGCTTGGATTAGAGATGGCCACTGAAAACCCAAAAAGATGCCAAAATCAATTATATGGATTTCCGATGCAGTGGTGACGTTATTCAGAATACTCTTGTTAGCGAAATGATATGCAACTCTCTTCAGAGGGGATACCCTTATGACCATATGAAAGACCTTAAGAAAGTCGGAGGTGGATGGTTGTCTCATGGCAAGTTGGCGATAGGTCACACTCCCTGCACCAGCCAAGCGTGCCTCGAGTCCATCTGCGAGAACACGTGCAAACCATTAGGTTCCATTTCCAACAGGAGAGGCTTGCTTTCTTATTTCTTTTAGAAGCTCACAAGCAATCTTTTTATTGTTTGTAGATACCGCCTCTGCACAAGTGTTAGAGTATACGAATAGAATTGTATATGTTAGTTTGAGATATTATGTGATGTATGATGTAGAGATGTTTAGTGATTGGAATTAGTTAGTTAGACTAGATGGTTAGTTTGTTAGATTATTAGTCTATAAATAAAGGTTTAGACATTGTAATCAATTCATTTTAAGATAATCAAAGAATCCTCTCTTACTATCTCTTTCTATCATGATATCAGAGTCAGAAAACTGTTGGAATTAGACTCACGCCTATTTCAGAAATTATGCACCTTATCTCAGCCCTATCTCCATCTATTTCATCTTTATTCCAGAAATTATACTACCTTTCTCAGCTATTCCAGTATAAACCATTTTATTCTTAGCCTATTCCCAAAAAATAACTCTCTATTCTCTCTTTCTCACTCGTTCACCTTTCTCTTATTCCGCTCGCGTGGCAGATCCATCGTGTTTCTTCTCTTTTATTCTCCTCTTCGATCAAGAATAGGTCAAGATCAAGAATCAATCTCGATCGCGATTGCATCTCCATCGTAATTTCAACAACAAGAGTGTCATGTGCTTCATTTGCATCAGGCGATTTCATCGATTTTGGCGATTCCTCCATCCCGATCGCGCCTGAGCCTGAGCAAGGAATTGTGATTCAATCACAGAGATCACCTTCAAGAGTTGATCGCAATCAGCTATGAGAGTTGAGAGGTCTAATCTGACGTCTCCATCTGCATCGGACAGTGGGAAGGAAGTGGAGAGACAAGTGTCAATCATCCAAAGAGCATATCAATCCGATCAAAGGAATTTCTGACTGGAGTTTTCTTATCAGGCGATTTCACCTCGGACAAGCCCTTTGTGCTTCGAGCAGCGCATTTTCAGCTAAGTGATTCCACAACCACGATACCTGTCGAAAATGGAGAGCATTGCAAGTGAAATGGAGAAGATTCGGAGTTAGTAACTTCAGTTCTCTGTAGCAATGCGAAGAAGGGGAGGGGTTCTGCGTTGATTTTAAGTAAACCTCCCTCAGTGCTTTGTTTAACAAGATTCTATGTGAACCAGTCATAGCTGACATGGAACGAGCTGGGAGATGCTAAGCAGCCTAAGCCATATGTTATTTTGTGTTCATGCATCTAGCTTCACCGATAGATCTGATCCAAGAGTACCTGATGGCTCTAGTTTTGTCCAAAATTCTGCCAAATCCCAAACCATTTAGTACGGTTGTGCATGTGTAGTTGGATTTAGGAAGAGTGGCACAATGGTTAACAGAAATTAAAAACCCTCAACACCAGATGTTACTATATAGCATTGTCAGTAACAGAGGTTTACCCATTACCTCTTACTATTGTTAGACCAGTATATGCTACAAAAAATTTCTATGCATTGCCCCAAATTTCCTTACAAGATCATTTTAATTCTCCAAAACCTACCTAATATTCACAATTAAAAGCTTTATTCCCAATTCAATTTCAAATGATCCAATCATGCACCGGACGTCTATTTCTTTTTTTTTTCTTTCAAGAGAACTCAAACGAGTCTCGAATTGTCGTTAAAAAGGACAAAGATCCTTCTATCGATGTTTCAAAATATCTCAAACGAGTATGAAACAATCAATAGTTTTTCTTGAGCCAAAAAAGCTCTTTTTCCATCTACCTTTCTTCAAGATGACTTGTGATGCAATTGGAGATCAAATTCATGAATCGAGATGTTATAACTCGTGAGATGTGCAAACTCACCATTCGTACTGCACGATGAGTTTGAGGGGGATGTTAGTTGGAGATATTGTGTGATGTATGATGTTGCCTATTAAAAGTATGTCCAATTCATACTTCGATATGAACATTCTACGACACTAATTTTGCTCAAAACATACGAAAGATTAATTAAAAATAGCCGTTTGTACAAGTTGTTTGACTTTTTCAAACTTTTTATCCGCGTAACTACTCATAATTTTGTGCAAATCAATATAATTACTCCTAATTATGCCTATTATAAGATTGTTCAATTAACACTTCGATATGAAATTTCTGTCAAGCATTTTTCTCAGAACATTAGTATGAAGCATTAGAAGCTGTAATTTAAAAAAGTTATTTGAGTTTTTAATATTATTGGCCTCATTACTACACATAATTTTGTAATAATTAATATAATTACTCCTAATTATGCTTATTAATGGATTATCCAATTAACACATCGATATAAACAATGTACGAAACTATTTTTGAATAAAACAAAAGTAGGATGCACTAAAAACAGCGGTTTAAACAAGTTATTTGAGTTTTTTTAAATTTTTGATCGCATAACTGCACATAATTTCTTACAAATTAATATAATTACTTCTAAATATGTCTATTATAAGATTCTCCAATTGAAAATTCGACATGAATATTGTACGACACTAATTTTGCACAAAACATAACTGAGATAAATTAAAAACCCCTGTTTGAGTTTTTCAAAAAATTTGGCCGCATATGTACACACAATTTCGTAAAAATTAATATAACTAGTTTTAATTATGTCCATTATATGATTATTTAATTAGAATTTCGATATGAATATTCTACGATAATTTTTTTCCCGAGAGATAAGATGGAGTTGAAATTGCTGTTTAAACAAGTTGTTTGACTTTTAGTTTAATTTTTTGGCTTCATAACTACACATAATTTATTAAAAATTAATATAATTATTCTTAATTATGCCTATTAAAATATTATCCAATTAACACTTTGATATGAACATTCTACGACACTAATTTTACATAAAACATAAGCAGGATGCAATACAAACTGTTGTTTAAATAATTTGATTTAGTTTGTCAAAATTTATTGCCGCATAACCACACATAACTTCTTAAAAATTAATATAATTGATCCCAAATATGTCTATTATAAGATTTTCCAAATGGAACTTCGATATAAATATTCTACGACATTAATTTTTCACAAAACAAAAGAAAGATGCATTAAAAATGGCTGTTTAAATAAGTTGTTTGAGTTTTTCAAAATTTCTGACCGCATAACTACACATAATATCTTAAAAATTAATATAATTACTCATAAATATGCTTATTATAAGATTTTTCAATTAGAACATCGATATAAATATTCTACGACACTAATTTTACACAAAACATATGTACAATGCATTAAAAACTATAGTATAAACAAGTTGTTTGAGTTTGACAAAATTTTGGCCACATAAGTAAACATAATTTCATATAAATTAATATAATTACTCCTAATTATGTCTATTATAAGATTGTTTAATTAACACTTCAATATGTATATTCTACGACACTAATTTTTCCCACAACAAAAGTTAGAGACATTAGAAACTACTGTTTAAACTAGTTGTCGGAGTTTTTTTTTTGGCCTCATTACTATACATAATTTCGCAAAAATTAACATAATTATTTATAATTATGTCTATTAAAATATTATCCAATTCATACTTTGGTATGAATATTCTACGACACTTATTTTTCATAAAACATACGAAAGATTCATTAAAAACAGCCATTTCAACGAGTTGTTTGAGTTTTCAATAATTTTTGGCCGCATAACTACATATAATTTCATAAAAATTAATATAATTACTCTCAATTATGCCTATTAAAAGTTTGTTCAATTTACACTTCGATATGAACATTCTACGACACTAAGTTTGCTCAAAACATACGAAAGATTCATTAAAAAATAGCCGTTTGTACAAGTTGTTTGATTTTTTCAAACTTTTTATCCGCGTAACTACTCATAATTTCGTGCAAATCAATATAACTAGTTTTGAGTTTTTCAAAATTTCTGACCGCATAACTACACATAATATCTTAAAAATTAATATAATTACTCATAAATATGCTTATTATAAGATTTTTCAATTAGAACATCGATATAAATATTCTACGACACTAATTTTACACAAAACATATGTACTATGCATTAAAAACTATAGTATAAACAAGTTGTTTGAGTTTTTCAAAATTTTAGCCGCATAAGTAAATATAATTTCATACAAATTAATATAATTACTCCTAATAATGTCTATTATAAGAATGCTTAATTAACACTTCAATATGTATATTCTACGACACTATTTTTTCCCAAAACATAAGTTAGAGGCATTAGAAACTACTGTTTAAACTAGTTGTCCGAGTTTTTCTTTTTGGCCTCATTATTATACATAATTTCACAAATATAGACATAATTTTTATAATTATGTCTATTAAAATGTTATCCAATTCACACTTTGATATTAATATTCTACGACACTTATTTTTCATAAAATATACGAAAGATTCATTAAAAACAGCCATTTCAACGAGTTGTTTGAGTTTTCCATAATTTTTGGCCGCATAACTACCTATAATTTCGTAAAATTTAATATAATTACTCCCAATTATGCCTATTAAAAGTTTGTCCAATTCACACTTCGAGATGAACATTCTACGACACAAATTTTGCTCGAAACATACGAAAGATTCATTAAAAATAGCCGTTTGTACAAGTTGTTAGACTTTTTCAAACTTTTTGTCCCCGTAACTACACATAATTCCGTGCACATCAATATAATTACTCATAATTATGCCTATTATAAGATTGTTCAATTAACACTTCGATATGAAATTTCTGTCACATATTTTTCTCAAAACATTAGTATGAAGCATTAGAAGCTGCAATTTAAAAAAGTTATTTGAGTTTTCAATATTATTGGCCTCATTACTACACATAATTTTGTAATAATTAATATAATTACTCCTATTTATGCCTATTAAAAGATTATCCGAATAACGCATCGATATGAACATTGTACGATACTATTTTTGCATAAAACAAAAGTAGGATGCACTAAAAACAGCAGTTTAAACAAGTTATTTGAGTTTTTCTAATTGTTTTATCGCACAACTGCACATAATTTCTTAAAAATTAATATAATTACTCCTAAATATGTCTATTATAAGATTCTCCAATTCAAAATTCGACATGCATATTGTACGTCACTAATTTTGCACAAAACATAAGTGAGATAAATTAAAAGCTGCTGTTTGAGTTTTTCAAAAAAATTGGCCGCATATGTGCACATAATTTCGTACAAAATAATATAATTACTTTTAATTATGTCTTTATATGATTATTTAATTAAAATTTTGATATGAATATTCTACGACAATTTTTTTCCCGAGAGATAAGTAAGATGGAGTTGAAATTGCTGTTTAAACAAGTTGTTTTTTTTTGCCTCATAACTACACATAATTTTTTGAAAATTAATATAAATATTCTTAATTATGCCTATTAAAAGATTATCAAATTAACACTTCGATATGAACATTCTACGACACTAATTATACATAAAACATAAGCAGGATGCAATACAAACTGCTGTTTAAATAAGTTGTTTGAGTTTGTCAAAATTTATGGCCGCACAACCACACATAACTTCTTACAAATTAATATATTTGATCCCAAATATGCCTATTATAAGATTTTCTAAATGGAACTTCGATATAAATATTCTACGACATTAATTTTTCACAAAACAAAAGAAAGATGCATTAAAAACGGCTGCTTAAATAAGTTGTTTGAGTTTTTCAAAATTTCTGACCGCATAACTACACATAATTTCCTAACAATGAATATAATTACTCATAAATATGCTTATTATAAGATTTTTCAATTAGAACATCGATATAAATATTCTACGACAATAATTTTGCATAAAACAAATGTACAATACATTAAAAACTACAGTATAAACAAGTTGTTTGAGTTTTTCAAAATTTTGGCCGCATAAGTATGTATAATTTCATAGAAATTAATATAATTACTCCTAATTATGTCTATTATAAGATTGCTTAATTAACACTTCAATATGAATATTCTACGACACTAATTTTTCCCAAAACATAAGTTAGAGGCATTAGAAACTACTGTTTAAACTAGTTGTCTGAGTTTTTTTTGTGGCCTCATTATTATACATAATTTCGCAAAAATTAACATAATTTTTTATAACTATGTCTATTAAAATATTATCCAATTCACACTTTGATATTAATATTCTACGACACTTATTTTTCATAAAACATACGAAAGATTCATTAAAAACAGCCGTTTCAATGAGTTGTTTGAGTTTTCCATAATTTTTGCCCACATAACTACCTATAATTTCGTAAAAATTAATATAATTACTCCCAATTATGCCTATTAAAAGTTTGTCCAATTCACACTACGATATGAACATTCTACGACACTAATTTTGCTCAAAACATACGAAAGATTCATTAAAAATAGCCGTTTGTACAAGTTGTTTGACTTTTTCAAACTTTTTGTCCGCGTAACTACTCATAATTTCGTGAAAATCAATATAATTACTCCTAATTATGCCTATTATAAGATTGTTCAATTAACACTTCGATATGAAATTTCTGTCATGCATTTTTCTCAAAACATTAGTATAAAGTATTAGAAGCTGCAATTTTAAAAAGTTATTTGAGTTTTCAATATTATTGGCCTCATTACTACACATAATTTTGTAATAATTAATATAATTACTCCTAATTATGTCTATTAAAAGATTATCCGATTAACACATCGATATGAACATTGTACGATACTATTTTTGCATAAATCAAAAGTAGGATGCACTAAAACAGCGGTTTAAACAAGTTGTTTGAGTTTTTCTAAATTTTTGATCGCATAACTGCACATAATTTCTTACAAATAAATATAATTACTCCTAAATATGTCTATTATAAGATTATCCAATTGAAAATTCGTCATGAATATTGTACGACACTAATTTTGCACAAAACATAAGTGAGATTAATTAAAAGCAGCTGTTTGAGTTTTTCAAAAAATTTGGCCGCATATGTGCACATAATTTCGTACAAATTAATATAATTACTTTTAATTATGTCTATTATATGATTATTTAATTAAAATTTCGATATGAATATTCTACGACAATTTTTTACCCGAGAGATAAGTAAGATGGAGTTGAAATTACTGTTTAAACAAGTTGTTTGATTTTTTTTTGGCCTCATAACAACACATATTTTTTTTTAAAATTAATATAATTATTCTTAATTATGCCTATTAAAAGATTATCAAATTAACACTTCGATATGAACATTCTACGACACTAATTTTACATAAAACATAAGCAGGATGCAATACAAACTGCTGTTTAAATAAGTTGTTTGAGTTTGTCAAAATTTATGGCCGCATAACCGCACATAACTTCTTACAAATTAATATAGTTGATCCCAAATATGCCTATCATAGGATTTTCCAAATGGAACTTCGATATAAATATTCTACGATATTAATTTTTCACAAAATACAAGAAAGATGCATTAAAAACGGCTGCTTAAATAAGTTGTTTGATTTTTTCATAATTTCTGACCGCATAACTACACATAATTTCTTGAAAATTAATATAATTACTCATAAATATGCTTATTATAAGATTTTTCAATAAGAACATCGATATAAATATTCTACGACACTAATTTTGCACAAAACATATGTACAATGCATTAAAAACTACAGTATAAACAAGTTTTTGAGTTTTTCAAAATTTTGGCCGCATAAGTAAATATAATTTCATACAAATTAATATAATTACTCCTAATAATGTCTATTATAAGATTGCTTAATTAACACTTCAATATGTATATTCTACGACACTAATTTTTCCCAAAACATAAGTTAGAGGCATTAGAAAATACCGTTTAAACTAGTTGTCTGAGTTTTTTTTTTTGGCCTCATTGTTATACATAATTTCGCAAATATAGACATAATTTTTTATAATTATGTCTATTAAAATATTATCCAATTCACACTTTGATATTAATATTCTACGACACTTATTTTTCATAAAACATACGAAAGATTCATTAAAAACAGCCGTTTCAACGAGTTGTTTGAGTTTTCCATAATTGTTGCCTGCATAACTACCTATAATTTCGTAAAAATTAATATAATTACTCCTAATTATGCCTATTAAAAGTTTGTCCAATTCACACTTCGATATGAACATTCTACGACACTAATTTTGCTCAAAACATACGAAAGATTCATTAAAAATAGCCGTTTGTACAAGTTGTTTGACTTTTTCAAACTTTTTGTCCGCGTAACTACTCATAATTTCATGCAAATCAATATAATTACTGCTAATTATGCCTATTATAAGATTGTTCAATTAACACTTCGAGATGAAATTTTTGACACGCATTTTTCTCAAAACATTAGTATGAAGCATTAGAATCTGTAATTTAAAAAAGTTATTTGAGTTTTCAATATTATTGGCCTCATTACTACACATAATTTTGTAATAATTAATATAATTACTCCTATTTATGCCTATTAAAAGATTATCCGAATAACGCATCGATATGAACATTGTACGATACTATTTTTGCATAAAACAAAAGTAGGATGCACTAAAACAGCGGTTTAAACAAGTTGTTTGAGTTTTTCTAAATTTTTGATCGCATAACTGCACATAATTTCTTACAAATTAATATAATTACTCCTAAATATGTCTATTATAAGATTATCCAATTGAAAATTCGACATGAATATTGTACGACACTAATTTTGCACAAAACATAAGTGAGATAAATTAAAAGCAGCTGTTTGAGTTTTTCAAAAAATTTGGCCGCATATGTACACATAATTTCGTACAATTAATAATATTCTTTTTAATTAAGTCTATTATATTATTACTTAATTAAAATTTTGATATGAATATTCTACGACAATTTTTTTTCCCGAGAGATAAGTAAGATGGAGTTGAAATTGCTATTTAAACAAGTTGTTTAACTTCTTTTTTTAATTTTTGGGCCTCATAACCACACATATTTTTTTCAAAATTAATATAATTATTCTTAATTATGCCTTTTAAAAGATTATCCAATTAACACTTCGATATGAACATTCTACGACACTAATTTTACATAAAACATAAGCAGGATGCAATACAAACTGCTGTTTAAATAAGTTGTTTGAGTTTGTCAAAATTTATGGCCGCATAACCGCACATAACTTCTTACAAATTAAAATAGTTGATCCCAAATATGCCTATCATAGGATTTTCCAAATGGAACTTCGATATAAATATTCTACGATATTAATTTTTCACAAAATACAAGAAAGATGCATTAAAAACGGCTGCTTAAATAAGTTGTTTGATTTTTTCATAATTTCTGACCGCATAACTACACATAATTTCTTGAAAATTAATATAATTACTCATAAATATGCTTATTATAAGATTTTTCAATAAGAACATCGATATAAATATTCTACGACACTAATTTTGCACAAAACATATGTACAATGCATTAAAAACTACAGTATAAATAAGTTTTTGAGTTTTTCAAAATTTTGGCCGCATAAGTAAATATAATTTCATACAAATTAATATAATTACTCCTAATAATGTCTATTATAAGATTGCTTAATTAACACTTCAATATGTATATTCTACGACACTAATTTTTCCCAAAACATAAGTTAGAGGCATTAGAAAATATCGTTTAACCTAGTTGTCTGAGTTTTTTTTTTTTTGGCCTCATTGTTATACATAATTTCGCAAATATAGACATAATTTTTTATAATTATGTCTATTAAAATATTATCCAATTCACACTTTGATATTAATATTCTACGACACTTATTTTTCATAAAACATACGAAAGATTCATTAAAAACAGCCGTTTCAACGAGTTGTTTGAGTTTTCCATAATTTTTGCCCGCATAACTACCTATAATTTCGTAAAAATTAATATAATTACTCCCAATTATGCCTATTAAAAGTTTGTCCAATTCACACTTCGATATGAACATTCTACGACACTAATTTTGCTCAAAACATACGAAAGATTCATTAAAAATAGCCGTTTGTACAAGTTGTTTGACTTTTTCAAACATTTTGTCCGCGTAACTACTCATAATTTCGTGAAAATCAATATAATTACTCCTAATTATGCCTATTATAAGATTGTTCAATTAACACTTCGATATGAAATTTTTGTGACGCATTTTTCTCAAAACATTAGTATGAAGCATTAGAAGCTGCAATTTTAAACAGTTATTTGAGTTTTCAATATTATTGGCCTCATTACTACACATAATTTTGTAATAATTAATATAATTACTCCTATTCATACCTATTAAAAGATTATCCGAATAACGCATCGATATGAACATTGTACGATACTATTTTTGCAAAAAACAAAAGTAGGATGCTCTAAAAACAGCAGTTTAAACAAGTTGTTTGAGTTTTTCTAAATTTTTTATCGCACAACTGCACATAATTTCTTAAAAATTAATATAATTACTCCTAAATATGTCTATTATAAGATTCTCCAATTCAAAATTCGACATGCATATTGTACGACACTAATTTTGCACAAAACATAAGTGAGATTAATTAAAAGCAGCTGTTTGAGTTTTTCAAAAAATTTGGCCGCATATGTGCACATAATTTCGTACAAATTAATATAATTACTTTTAATTATGTCTATTATATGATTATTTAATTAAAATTTCGATATGAATATTCTACGACAATTTTTTTCCCGAGAGATAAGTAAGATGGAGTTGAAATTACTGTTTAAACTATTTGTTTGATTTTTTTTTGGCCTCATAACCACACATATTTTTTTTTTCAAAATTAATATAATTATTCTTAATTATGCCTATTAAAAGATTATCAAATTAACACTTCGATATGAACATTCTACGACACTAATTTTACATAAAACATAAGCAGGATGCAATAGAAACTGCTATTTAAATAAGTTGTTTGAGTTTGTCAAAATTTATGGCCGCATAACCGCACATAACTTCTTACAAATTAATATATTTGATCCCAAATATGCCTATTATAAGATTTTCTAAATGGAACTTCGATATAAATATTCTACGACATTAATTTTTCACAAAACAAAAGAAAGATGCATTAAAAACGGCTGTTTAAATAAGTTGTTTGAGTTTTTCAAAATTTCTGACCGCATAACTACACATAATTTCTTAACAATTAAAATAATTACTCACAAATATGCTTATTATAAGATTTTTCAATTAGAACATCGATATAAATATTCTACGATAATAATTTTGCACAAAACATATGTACAATAAATTAAAAACTACAGTATAAACAAGTTGTTTGAGTTTTTCAAAATTTTGGCCGCATAAGTATACATAATTTCATAGAAATTAATATAATTACTCCTAATTATGTCTATTATAAGATTGCTTAATTAACACTTCAATATGAATATTCTACGACACTAATTTTTTCCAAAAGATAAGTTAGAGGCATTAGAAACTACTGTTTAAACTAGTTGTCTGAGTTTTTTTTTGGCCTCATTATTATACATAATTTCACCAAAATTAACATAATTTTTTATAATTATGTCTATTAAAATATTATCCAATTCACACTTTGATATTAATATTCTACGACACTTATTTTTCATAAAACATACGAAAGATTCATTAAAAACAGCCGTTTCAACGAGTTGTTTGAGTTTTCCATAATTTTAGCCCGCATAACTACCTATAATTTCGTAAAAATTAATATAATTACTCCCAATTATGCCTATTAAAATTTTGTCCAATTCACACTTCGATATGAACATTCCACGACACTAATTTTGCTCAAAACATACGAAGGATTCATTAAAAATAGCTGTTTGTACAAGTTGTTTGACTTTTTCAAACTTTTTGTCCGCGTAACTACTCATAATTTCGTGCAAATCAATATAATTACTCCTAATTATGCCTATTATAAGATTGTTCAGTTAACACTTCGATATGAAATTTTTGTGACGCATTTTTCTCAAAACATTAGTATGAAGCATTAGAATCTGTAATTTCAAAAAGTTATTTGAGTTTTCAACATTATTGGCCTCATTACTACACATAATTTTGTAATAATTCATATAATTACTCCTATTTATGCCTATTAAAAGATTATCCGAATAACGCATCGATATGAACATTGTACGATACTATTTTTGCATAAAACAAAATTAGGATGCACTAAAACAATGGTTTAAACAAGTTGTTTGAGTTTTTCTTAATTTTTGATCGCATAACTGCACATAATTTCTTACAAATTAAATAATTACTCCTAAATATGTCTATTAAAAGATTATCCAATTGAAAATTCGACATGAATATTGTACGACACTAATTTTGCACAAAACATAAGTGAGATAAATTAATAGCAGCTGTTTGAGTTTTTCAAAAAATTTGGCCGCATATGTACACATAATTTCGTACAAATTAATAATATTCTTTTTAATTAAGTCTATTATATTATTATTTAACTAAAATTTTGATATGAATATTCTACGACAATTTTTTTACCCGAGAGATAAGTAAGATGGAGTTGAAATTGCTGCTTAAACAAGTTATTTGATTTCTTTTTGGCCTCATAACTTCACATAATTTTTTGAAAATTAATATAAATTTTCTTAATTATGCCTATTAAAAGATTATCAAATTAACACTTCGATATGCACATTCTACGACTAATTTTACATAAAACATAAGCAGGATGCAATACAAACTGCTGTTTAAAAAATTTGTTTGAGTTTCTCAAAATTTATGGCCGCATAACCGCACATAACTTCTTACAAATTAATATATTTGATCCCAAATATGCCTATTATAAGATTTTCTAAATGGAACTTCGATATAAATATTCTACGACATTAATTTTTCACAAAACAAAAGAAAGATGCATTAAAAATGGCTGTTTAAATAAGTTGTTTGAGTTTTTCAAAATTTCTGACCGCATAACTACACATAATTTCTTAACAATTAATATAATTACTCATAAATATGCTTATTATAAGATTTTTCAATTAGAACATCGATATAAATATTCTACGACAATAATTTTGCACAAAACATATGTACAATACATTAAAAACTACAGTATAAACAAGTTGTTTGAGTTTTTCAAAATTTTGGCCGCATAAGTATACATAATTTCATAGAAATTAATATAATTACTCCTAATTATGTCTATTATAAGATTGCTTAATTAACACTTCAATATGAATATTCTACGACACTATTTTTTCCCAAAACAAAAGTTAGAGGCATTAGAAACTACTGTTTAAACTAGTTGTCTGAGTTTTTTTTTTGGACTCATTATTATACATAATTTCGCAAAAAATAACATAATTTTTTATAATTATGTCTATTAAAATATTATCCAATTCACACTTTGATATTAATATTCTACGACACTTATTTTTCATAAAACATACGAAAGATTCATTAAAAACAGCCGTTTCAACGAGTTGTTTGAGTTTTCCATAATTTTTGCCCGCATAACTACCTATAATTTCGTAAAAATTAATATAATTACTCCTAATTATGCCTATTAAAAGTTTGTCCAATTCACACTTCGATATGAACATTCTACGACACTAATTTTGCTCAAAACATACGAAAGATTCATTAAAAATAGCCGTTTGTACAAGTTGTTTGACTTTTTCAAACTTTTTGTCCGCGTAACTACTCATAATTTCGTGCAAATCAATATAATTACTCCTAATTATACCTATTATAAGATTGTTGAATTAACACTTCGAGATGAAATTTTTGTCACGCATTTTTCTCAAAACATTAGTATGA
The DNA here is from genome assembly GCA_964058805.1 of Schoenoplectus triqueter. Taxonomy (NCBI): domain Eukaryota; kingdom Viridiplantae; phylum Streptophyta; class Magnoliopsida; order Poales; family Cyperaceae; genus Schoenoplectus; species Schoenoplectus triqueter. The sequence continues at coordinate 6,004 of CAXKVV010000154.1, read as the reverse complement.
AGCATTAGAATCTGTAATTTAAAAAAGTTATTTGAGTTTTCAATATTATTGGCCTCATTACTACACATAATTTTGTAATAATTAATATAATTACTCCAATTTTTGCCTATTAAAAGATTATCCAAATAACGCATCGATATGAACATTGTACGATACTATTTTTGCATAAAACAAAAGTAGGATGCACTAAAACAGCGGTTTAAACAAGTTGTTTGAGTTTTTCTAAATTTTTGATCGCATAATTGCACATAATTTCTTACAAATTAATATAATTACTCCTAAATATGTCTATTATAAGATTATCCAATTGAAAATTCGACATGAATATTGTACGACACTAATTTTGCACAAAACATAAGTGAGATAAATTAAAAGCAGCTGTTTGAGTTTTTCAAAAAAATTGGCCGCATATGTACACATAATTTCGTACAAATTAATAATATTCTTTTTAATTAAGTCTATTATATTATTATTTAATTAAATTTTTGATATGAATATTCTACGACAATTTTTTTTCCCGAGAGATAAGTAAGATGGAGTTGAAATTGCTGTTTAAACAAGTTGTTTAACTTCTTTTTTTAATTTTTGGGCCTCATAACCACACATATTTTTCAAAATTAATATAATTATTCTTAATTATGCCTTTTAAAAGATTATCCAATTAACACTTCTATATGAACATTCTACGACACTAATTTTACATAAACCATAAGCATGATGCAATACAAACTGCTGTTTAAATAAGTTGTTTGAGTTTGTCAATATTTATGGACGCATAACCACACATAACTTCTTACAAATTAATATAGTTGATCCCAAATATGCCTATCATAGGATTTTCCAAATGGAACTTCGATATAAATATTCTACGACATTAATTTTTCACAAAACAAAAGAAAGATGCATTAACAACGACTGCTTAAATAAGTTGTTTGAGTTTTTCAAAATTTCTGACCGCATAACTACACATAATTTCTTGAAAATTAATATAATTACTCATAAATATGCTTATTTTAAGATTTTTCAATTAGAACATCGATATAAATATTCTACGACAATAATTTTGCACAAAACATATGTACAATACATTAAAAACTACAATATAAACAAGTTGTTTGAGTTTTTCAAAATTTTGGCCGCATAAGTATACATAATTTCGTAGAAATTAATATAATTACTCCTAATTATGTCTATTATAAGATTTCTTAATTAACACTTCAATATGAATATTCTACGACACTAATTATTTCCAAAACATAAGTTAGAGGCATTAGAAACTACTGTTTAAACTAGTTGTCTGAGTTTTTTTTGGACTCATTATTATGCATAATGTCGCAAAAATTAACATAATTTTTTATAATTATGTCTATTAAAATATTATCCAATTCACACTTTTATATTAATATTCTACGACACTTATTTTTCATAAAACATACGAAAGATTCATTAAAAACAGCCGTTTCAACGAGTTGTTTGAGTTTTCCATAATTTTTGCATGCATAACTACCAATAATTTCGTAAAAATTAATATAATTACTCCCAATTATGCCTATTAAAAGTTTGTCCAATTCACACTTCGATATGAACATTCTACGACACTAATTTTGCTCAAAACATACGAAAGATTCATTAAAAATAGCCGTTTGTACAAGTTGTTTGACTTTTTCAAACTTTTTGTCCGCGTAACTACTCATAATTTCGTGAAAATCAATATAATTACTCCTAATTATGCCTATTATAAGATTGTTCAATTAACACTTCGATATGAAATTTTTGTGACGCATTTTTCTCAAAACATTAGTATGAAGTAATAGAAGCTGCAATTTTAAAAAGTTATTTGAGTTTTCAATATTATTGGCCTCATTACTACACATAATTTTGTAATAATTAATATAATTACTCCTATTTATACCTATTAAAAGATTATCCGAATAACGCATCGATATGAATATTGTACGATACTATTTTTGCAAAAAACAAAAGTAGGATGCACTAAAAACTGCAGTTTAAACAAGTTGTTTGAGTTTTTCTAAATTTTTTATCGCACAACTGCACATAATTTTCTTAAAAATTAATATAATTACTCCTAAATATGTCTATTATAAGATTCTCCAATTCAAAATTCGACATGCATATTGTACGACACTAATTTTGCACAAAACATAAGTGAGATTAATTAAAAGCAGCTGTTTGAGTTTTTCAAAAAATTTGGCCGCATATGTGCACATAATTTCGTACAAATTAATATTTTTTTCCAAAACATAAGTTAGAGGCATTAGAAACTACTGTTTAAACTAGTTGTCTGAGTTTTTTTTGTGGCCTCATTATTATACATAATTTCGCAAAAATTAACATAATTTTTTATAATTACGTCTATTAAAATATTATCCAATTCACACTTTCATATTAATATTCTACGACACTTATTTTTCATAAAACATACGAAAGATTCATTAAAAACAGCCGTTTGAACGAGTTGTTTGAGTTTTCCATAATTTTAGCCCGCATAACTACCTATAATTTCATTAAAATTAATATAATTACTCCTAATTATGCCTATTAAAAGTTTGTCCAATTCATACTTCGATATGAACATTCCACGACACTAATTTTGCTCAAAGCATACGAAAGATTCATTAAAAATAGCCGTTTGTACAAGTTGTTTGACTTTTTCAAAATTTTTGTCCGCGTAACTACTCATAATTTCGTGCAAATCAATATAATTACTCCTAATTATGCCTATTATAAGATTGTTCAATTAACACTTCGATATGAAATTTTTGTCACGCATTTTTCTCAAAACATTAGTATTAAGCATTAGAATCTGTAATTTCAAAATTTTATTTGATTTTTCAACATTATTGGCCTCATTACTACACATAATTTTGTAATAATTAATATAATTACTCCTATTTATGCCTATTAAAAGATTATCCGAATAACTCATCGATATGAACATTGTACGATATTATTTTTGCATAAAACAAAAGTAGGATGCACTAAAACAACGGTTTAAACAAGTTGTTTGAGTTTTTCTAAATTTTTGATCGCATAACTGCACATAATTTCTTACAAATTAATATAATTACTCCTAAATATGTCTATTATAGGATTATCCAATTGAAAATTCGACATGAATATTGTACGACACTAATTTTGCACAAAACATAAGTGAGATAAATTAAAAGCAGCTGTTTGAGTTTTTCAAAAAATTTGGCCGCATATGTACACATAATTTTGTACAAATTAATAATATTCTTTTTAATTAAGTCTATTATATTATTATTTAATTAAAATTTTGATATGAATATTCTATGACAATTTTTTTCCCGAGAGATAAGTAAGATGGAGTTGAAATTGCTGTTTAAACAAGTTGTTTAACTTCTTTTTTTAATTTTTGGGCCTCATAACCACACATTTTTTTCAAAATTAATATAATTATTCTTAATTATGCCTTTTAAAAGATTATCCAATTAACACTTCTATATGAACATTCTACGACACTAATTTTACATAAAACATAAGCATGATGCAATACAAACTGCTGTTTAAATAAGTTGTTTGAGTTTGTCAAAATTTATGGACGCATAACCACACATAATTTCTTACAAATTAATATAGTTGATCCCAAATATGCCTATCATAGGATTTTCCAAATGGAACTTCGATATAAATATTCTACGACATTAATTTTTCACAAAACAAAAGAAAGATGCATTAACAACGGTTGCTTAAATAAGTTGTTTGAGTTTTTCAAAATTTCTGACCGCATAATTACACATAATTTCTTGAAAATTAATATAATTACTCATAAATATTCTTATTATAAGATTTTTCAATAAGAACATCGATATAAATATTCTACGACACTAATTTTGCACAAAATATATGTACAATGCATTAAAAACTACAGTATAAACAAGTGATCAATCTGAAACTTATTTGGGTATAATTATCTCATCATCAAGATAAGATAATAATTGATAATTAATAATAGCTTTTGAAGATACTTATAAGTTATAACACTTTGGGCAGCAAATTGTAGTTGATTATTTAATATTTTTTGGATGGCTTAGTTAATCTTGTTAACAGGTTAAAGTCTGATATTAATGGGTGGTTTTGATGGAATCTCCAACGATTATTTTATATGCTTTGAATGCTAAATTTGCATTATGACAATGATATATTATCTGTTTTCATGAAAACCCTGAGAGAAATGTGGTTTTCGCTTATGTCCTTCATATCAGAACCTAGCTAATCCTCTTGCTGGTTGGCATTAGTGTAAACCATATCCATATGATTTTATGAACTACCTGATATGATAACCAGGCAATTTGATAAGAAATCAATGTTTAAGAAAATCTGACATCAGCTAATACTGACTGACAGAGTAGTGATAAATAATCACAAAAGGAATGAATTTGATAATTTTTTTTTGTTTAACCCAGATTACCATCTTCTACTTCCAGGTACCAATTCATGCTAAGTTCTGACAATATTGGTTCTTTTTTTTTGTGTGGCACCCGTGCCGAAAGTACTGAATGATTTATATCATTTAGTGTTGTCATTATAACTGGTTAACTGGTATCTGTGGCATAACTGGAGCAACTAATCTCAGTTTTCTGGAAGTGGAGGAGCAACAACCATATTTAATATTTATGTAGTTACTAACTGTGAAGGTATGTACGGTGCTTTATTTATTGCTTGAAAGATGTGAAATCAGGGATAATTACACTAACCTCTAGATGCTCCTCATCAAGCATATAACAGTACTGGAAGCAAATCTTAAGCTTCACAAGTTGTCGTAGATGCAGTGGCAGGAACCGACTAAGATTTGCATGCATATTCTGCTCTTTGTATGCTTTTTGATTAATGGAGGCATGAGCATCAGTTCTTTTCTTGGAGGCCCAAATAATGATTTTGAGGTTTGATATTGAATAACGGGCTGTCGGGCCGAGGACTGAGGACACAAGTCCATATGTACATCTCCCTTGTCACAACAAAAGCTGATAAACTACATCTTTAATAAATAAATTCTCTGGTAGTTCGAAATTAAAATTCACACAAACTAAGTCGTACAAAAACCATATTTAATAATTATTAAGCTATTGATCTATTTCAAATGACATTTTGCGCGCGAGAAAAAAATGTTGAACCGTCGGCATTTTCAGATTGAAATACAACTAGAAACATGCTAACAAAACTCAATATTAACATAATAATTTGTATCTTAATGTCAAATATTGAAACTTCATGTTGAAACGTGGATCAAATAGTTTAATGAAAATTTTGATATCGAATAACGAATGACTAGTATATTGTCCATTCTTTGCCACAATATATATTAAAATCTAAAAATGTCATCATATTTCAATACAAAATATGATATCAAATAAAACAAAAACAAAATATAATTAATTAATTATTTTTATGCAATAATCATAACTTTTTAAAAATATATAATCAATTCAAATTTGTTAAAATTTTCAGCAAAATAATATTTTTTAAGAAAGAAATATTATCAATTATATATTTTTTTAATATAACGAATGTATTATGCATTTAACAAAAACTTTGATATTTTTTATTATAATCTATCACTTTATAAAAAATCTCTGACGACTCATGGTCTCTCAAAAAAATAATTATTCATCTGCATCGAGACATGTCATGTAAATTGACAATCAATTTGTTTTTGCACGATGCCAAATTTGAGGCGCGCTTTGGTATCTTCTCTTCCATATTTTATTTTTTAAATATCGTTCAAACTGTCGGTCTGTTCTCTCCGATGTGCTGATGTGGTTTGCTAAATAAATTGTTAAATTTTAAAAATCGTCTGATTTTACATATTCTTTAAAATTAAATAATAATTATTAAAAAAATTGATAATTAATTTAATAGAATAATGTAGATATTCTTATATATTAGTAAAGAGCAGAGATAATGTATAATTGAAAAATCTGCTATTTACTTAACGCGGTGAAGAGAATGAGCGAAACAGAAC